>NW_019060585.1:240657-260283 GCF_000696155.1 Zootermopsis nevadensis | reverse complement strand
GCCACACACACCCTCGGCCCCGACAAAGTTCTACTTTCAAAAACCACACAGCTGTCACTTCGAAAGAATAGGGTGAGTGTTTGGGGACGAAGGAAGAGGGGTTGCAGCCCTCGTACGACGTGGCACAGTAGCAAAGTGATGCTGCTATTGTTTGAAATTGTTTTACTCGTGACACAAGAGCGTGCAATTGAAAAGTTACCTGCTAAATGAAGTATATCAGCGCGAATCTGGTCGCTTTGTTCACGAAACACTTCCAGCTCCGAGTCACGAGGCCTAAGAATCGAACTTATTCCACGCCTAATAACAGGGAAAATAGGCCCTATTATGAAAATGTCCAGTTAATTAATTAATCTCTTCGTCACATATTTCGACATCGACCTATTTTTTTTAAAAAATCTCTTTCAGCCCCTGCACGTGCCACAACTGCTTCGCGGCCCACTGGTTTACAAACCCAGGCCTATGTCGTCAGAAATTATGATCCCAGAGGACATTATTCCTACTTTGAAAAATGTTAATAAGAATCCTTATTTTCATTTTGTTAGGCCACACTTGAGGGCATATATATATATATGTGATGAGATTCACAGAACAGAGTAATTCTTCAGAAGCTGATAGTTGATCATTTGGTTATCATTTACCCACCGTTTAAAGAACCAAAAACATTTTACCACTCGTATCTTGAGCAAAGTGAACCACTCCATAATTTTCCACCTTACTACACAAAATCTATTTGAAGTATTATTCTCCCATCTACGTCTAGGTCTTCCAAGTGATCTCTCCCTTTCAGGATTTTTCTCATCTCCCGCCTAGCACAAAAAATGGGACGTTGCAGTATTTTCGAGTGCCCCTGTGCCGCTAAAATGACGGCGTGCGACAGAAGAGGGTTTGAAGAAGCTATCAAAACATGGGCTCACACGTAATCCCCTGGGATGACCATTAGCTACGAGCGGCCTGGACTGAAGAACGATCAGACAATGGGACTGATTCTTTGTTGTTCCTCGCTAAACCAAAGCCATCGTCCGAGATTCATCTGTGAAATGGTGCGAGGTTGCTTCCTGTTACGTTCTTGATGCACTGGCCCTTTTAAAGCCCTGTGGTAAGTATACTTACCACCTAATTTAACATTCAGTAAGATTTCATTTTGTATTTACGTATATGTGCTTCGTATGATTCTCGTAATAAACAGCGATTATTTCCTTAAACCAGCGTTAACGATTTGATCTTTGTAATGGTGAAGTGTTGTGTTTTCTTCGCGGTACGGACTGAATTCTTAAATATTAATCAGACGAACTTTGGCTTCGAAGGGTTAATTAATTATAAGAATAAACAGCGATTATTTCCTTAAACAGCGTTAACTATTTGATCCTTGTAATGGTAACGTATGGTGTTTTCTTCGCGGTACGGACTGAATTCTTAAATATTAATCAGACGAACTTTGGCTTCGAAGGGTTAATTAATTATAAGAATAAACAGCGATTATTTCCTTAAACAGCGTTAACTATTTGATCCTTGTAATGGTAAAGTGTGGTGTTTTCTTCGCGGTACGGACTGAATTCTTAAATATAATTTAGACTAGTGTCGGCTTCAAAGCATTGGAGCATATTATAATAATATATATAATATTAAATAATATTATATAATAATATATAACATAATATTAAACATAACATTAACATAATATTAAAAGCAAAACTCATACTTTCTTCACTGGATGTGTTTTAGAAATTAAACATTGTTTGTGGATAATTCCACTAAATTCAGGAAAGAATACTGCGATTAAAACGGGCGAGAACGCAAGACAGAATCCACGCAGCGGGTAAACGGAGATCCGGGGGCCGAGTACCGGCCAGAGAGAGAGACGAGATGAGTATCTGGTGCATTGTGTGAACTTCATTGGACATGCACAGGAAGGAGATGCTAATTGTTGATCAACAGGTTGCGAGAGACCTGGCGTGCTGTGGAACACAGGTATAGCGAAGGACAACTAGGAATGCGCTGCCAATATCATTAACCATTTGAAGCCTAGAGGTACATATCTGTCCCACCATCTTGACAATGCACTCTTTTTTAAGGGCTGTGTAATTCTCAGGATAATCAGCGATTATTTCCTTAAATGTTGTTAACAAACCGATTTTCGTACTGCTGAATTATGTTTACGAACTGAATTCTTAAACAGAAGCAGTTCAAATGCGAACAAAATTCGAGAAACATATTTTCTTATTAATCTTTTTGCCCCAAAAACTTATCACGCCCCCGACCAATCGACACACTGACCTACAGTTGAACATCACAGAGGAGTAGAATCCCCAGAGCCCAAAATATTCATCGTTATAGTTTCATCTACAGCAATTCGTTTAAAAATATTAATAAATCCGCGCTGCCCTCTGCTACTGAAGTGAGCCAGTCTGGCGTCGTCCGTGGCGTCGCTGTGATCGGTCGTGAGAGCCTCAAATCTTTTACAAAATATCTGTGTGGGGGTTGGATTCATCTGTCTGCTTCAGGCAAAGTCTCTTGTGAACACGGTAATGGACCTTAGGATTATCTGAAAAAGCCTGAAATTTGTTGACCATCTAAGCGACTGTCAGCTTTTGGGAATTATAAGTACCGTCTGTCTTATTTAATTATTTGAAACTAAAACGAAATGATACGTAAATTTAGATTTAAATTTAAATTGTCATTTACCAGCGCAGAAAACGTAAAGAGAGCTAAACACATAGCAAATCAGTCCTGCCATTTTATAACTCCAAACGTTTACGACGAAATAATGGCACAATGGTCTAGGCAACACGGAGTTTTCCTCCGTGGCATCCCAACAATTACTCCATTCACACACAGAAGAAGGCAATGGCAAACCACTTCTGGATCATCTGCCAAGAACGTATATGAACAGGTCCCAGTCCGAGAAGAGAAAAGGATGGAAGGATCCTGTTCATATGGACCTGTCCTCAGACAGAACACTAAATAAATAAATAAATATAAACGAAACCCAAATCCGTGTTCAAGGCATTGTTGCGTCACGTACAGTAGTTGCTCTGTGAGTCGTGTAGAGTGCTCTAGTAGTAGCAGTATGCCATGCATCACGACAGGAAAACTCGACATGGAAACACATTATTCAAATGGCGACGTTAACGGAACTTGGCGGCACAGGAAGGAAGTCAGCTGATGATGGAGAGAGTGCTCCAACCTATTTTACTTTCTGGCTTATTACAACACTACACTTATCATTAATAGCTGCCAGGAAAAGTAGAGCTAATTATTCAATTCGGATGTTGTTACAGATATTTTTCTGGAACAATGTTTCTAGAGGCATAATATTTTCCTATACATATGCATAAGATGTTCGTGATTGCATGGATTGGGACTATATATTTTATCATTACGTATCGCATTGTTTCGAAAATAAAGTACACTCCAAAGAAATTGTATGTTGCAGATTAAAGTCAGGCCATCGGAACAAATGAGAGACCGCGTAGAACAGACATTTCTGAACGTGGCAGTCACTTGATACAAGAAACACGTTTGTCCTACAACATTAAGAGGCTTTTTGGCTCAGAATATTTAAAATAAATTTTCAAGAATGAACCAGAAATCCCACAATGAACACTCAAAGAGTTTTTACGAGAAGCATTAACACTTGACTTTGTACAAATAAAATACAAAGTTTTGATTAAGTATTAGGCAATATTAACTAAATTTAACTTACAGAGAAGAATAAGTAAAGTAAGTAATTGAAACAAAATCTCTTCTAAATAACGTTTAAAAATTTGGACCAGGTTTAAGAAACAGTCTCTTGGGCTGTGGATTGGAATCAACTGGCTAAGGATGAGATCCTAGTGGCAAATTCTTGACAACAAGGCAATGAACCTACGGTTACCATAACAGAGAGGTAATTTCTTGATTAGGTGAGCGACTGTCAGCTATTATTTGAGAAGAATTTGCGAATAAAACTATGAAGTATGACAGCTCAGTTCCACACGTCACGCAGTAAGATTTGAGCAGAAGCGTCAGATGTATTAATCTTAATTTCGGAATGTGTCAGTGTTTTGTTTCGCCCCGACTGTCCTTGAAAGTTCTGTTCGCGTGTCGAGCCCTAAGGAAGCCCTCTCTCTGCCGCGGAAAGAGAAGATGGAGTACGGTGTGTGTGGGACTGCAGGAAGGAAGAAGTGATGATAAGCTATTTTGTGGATTATGTTCCTATCACACGATCTCTCGTTCCCACTCCATCCACGCTAATTTACTCCATTCCTTGTCAGAGACACAGAAGAAAACACAAATATAAAATCCGCTCAGTATATTTCGCCTAACATCATGTTCCCACAAAACATTATATTTTAAATTAACGAGAAGTTTGTAATATTAAATATAATTAGGATGATAAAATCTATGATGATGTGACGTGCAGTAACTCACCAATTTTGGTTAAGATAAGAAATACACACAAAATTTTAGTCGGAAGAACTGAAGGGAAAATAATAGTTGAGAGGTCAAGGTCTACTTGTGAGGATAATATTAAAATGTATCTTAAATAGGACGTGATACCATGGATTCATACGAATATGGTACAGAGGATGATTACTGTACGCGCGGTGTTAAAACCTATGGCTTAATTAGTTACTAAACAGAACAGAAGTCACGTGTTTACGTCAGTGATGCCTCAACCGTGTGCACAGAATTCCTAAAAGCCACTGAACATCTCGGCTTCTGTTGGCACCCCTGTATTCAGGTTCGATTATGAAGTGTCTGTCGCGGAGGGTCTCACCTAAAAATAAACAGCTAAAGTCCTGATGCGAAATTCCTTTATGACGTATTAATCTGAAGTACAAGCAACCTGATTCATGAGAGATGTTTCACTACATTACCACAATGTTCTATAATAACTTAAACTTTATTTAACTGTGTGCGTCCTTGCTTGCTACGGGTGATGTGCGTCATGTCCTTAAGGGGAGAGGCGTAGGGGTAAGGCAAAGCCCTAAACGAGAAAGACTGCCTTTCAAGTGAGAGTGATGTATGGCATTTACATTATATACACATCCAGAAGGAAAAAGTACTTTATGTCAAAACTTACTGGTCATTTACCCAGAAGAAAATAAATATCCACCTTATAAACCTAAGTATGAACATTGTATGTATTTTTTTATATCCGTCTCCCACCGCCACGTGAGTCTCCGGAACTTGGCACCCGTTTTACGTTTCGGATCATCCCTCCCCCTCAACGTTGGACACTGCTCCCCATTTCCGTGAAAGATGTCATAACTCATTGCACAGTGCTGACAACCATAGATGCTCCAGCGACATTTCCTTTCAGGGCTCATTACCACACGCATGCGCAGATGCAAATACGCTTATTTTCCAACTTAACTCCGCTTTCAAACACTACATTTTGAAGTGTCTTTTGTCAATCTGAATTAAGATTAAATTTGATCACTATTATTAAAATATCACAATTCAAACTGTTCAAAATATTACATAATTATAAATCATAATACTGCAATAGCCTATAATTATGTACTTAAATTATAATATCACATATCGGTTTAACGAGGATCCTACATGGCCGGCTCATTAAACAATTTTTCCTGATATGAATATGTTCGGCGTAATGTTAAAATTGTAAAGCCAAATTCTCTCTTCATTCTCCCGGTATCTACTCTCTGATTGGCTCAAATATTTGATTTCACATTTTTTTCTCTCTCAAACATTATCAATTTAAGATTTTCCCCCCCTAAATCAGTGGTATATACAGAGTGTCGCCAAATTTAAAAATAATCTGGCGCGTAGCATATCCGTCTATATAGGCTGATTGGTCATCATTTACTAATAAGAGATTTTGGGCTTTCTGGGTAATATTTACGATCACGTGTGCTTACAGCTTTGGATTTTCACGTAATTCTTGACAGATAATTCACTAGTGCACGTATCTTGAATGTGATAATATGGCACGCAGACACTGTACAGATCTGGAGGCCTTTTGGCCGGACACATTCCAGAGCCTGGAAATAAATATCGCCAGGGCCCTTAAACGTAATCCCCACACCACACTTCAATAACACACAGAAATACCAGCATCCCCCTAATAATGCAGTTCAACCCTCCAATAGAGATGCGACTCGAAACACCTAAACAGTATCAAACAGGAAGAAATATCCCCTACTGAGGATAAAAAATGCCACGTGAACCCCCGATGCACTGCCATGGCATTCACGGTCGCAAATGTCATGTAAGATGACACGAGAAATACGAAGACGCCAAGGAAATTGTCTGAAACCCTTTAAAGAACCAAGATCTTTCAAATAATGTCTACAAATTCAATTCCTGCCTCAAAGGAAACACAACGCGTCTCCATGACAACGATCAACTGGTTAATGGTGTTTCGGGCAAATAATTGTAATGGTTAAGTTTTTAGTTTTCTAAGGAGAGTCACCGTGGCGACTTGATGACTTTGGTGCCTGTGGCAACCCGGGCGACCTCTTAGAATACCAGCTTCGTATCATATGGCGTACGTTAGGTTAGGTAGGTTCAGAGGGCGAAAATCACGTTGACTGACAGACGGACAGACTAAGTAATCAGCTTCATAACAGAGACGACGGAATTTTCATTTTCTAAATGTTGTTAAAATTTGGGATGTTTGGCAATTTTTCTGTCTCCACCGTAAGGGAATGCATTTTGAGATATTTAAATTGGGAAGACTGCAATATTTAAGAATTCAGTCCGTACCGCGAAGTAAACACCACACTTCACCATTACGAAGATCAACTGGTTAACGCTGTTTAAGGAAATAATCGCTGTTTACACTGAGAATCACAGTTTGTCTGATTAATATTTAAGAATGCAGTCCGTACCGCAAAGAAAACACAACACTTCACCGTTACAGAGATCAACTGATTAACGCTGTTTAAGGAAATAATCGCTGTTTACATTGAGAATCATACGAAACACATAAACGCCTCTGAGCTGACTTAAAGCAGGTGGTACATATAGTTACCAATAGAAATCAATGTTCTTTACAACGTAGCTGCTGTATTAGGGATTAATTTAAAATTAATGATCAATATTTGTGCAAGAAACCTGCACATTTCATTTCCGCTTTCAATGGAACGTCTAGTTCGTAATTGTTTCTATCAGAACACATTTCTTGCTAAATTTTTTTTTATAAAGCTAAAGGTTTAATTTTTCTTCTCATTCCTCGAAGTTTTATTTCCTTTTGTCCCTGATTCATCACTTTCCCTTCTAACGTCTTCATCCATCTCCACCTCTCCTCACCCTCTCTCTCACTTTCTGTCGACAGTGGATGTACTTCACTATCACGCAGTAAAGACATTTGCAATGCAGATGATGGTAACATCAGAAAATCCACCCTTACTTCCTTCCAAACCCACCCCCGCCCATATACACCCTCTTTAGACACCCTAACTCTGCCATGGCAAACTGATACTGGAAGACGGGTCTGCAGATGTTATGGGCGCATTTTGCTGCCGTGGACCCGGTCCGATTGTTTTGCAGAAAATAAATAAATAAAGTGAAGAGGAATTATAGGCCTGTCCTGTTCTGTAGTGTAGCCTACACAAAGCTATAAAATAGCGAGTGTCTCCTCCATACGCTGCTCCGAATGTCTCGGGCTTGTCCTTGTCCGTTTTGATTTTGTGGCGGAGAGCCTTGCGTCTGTTCCAGACGCAAGGCTCAAAATTATAAGATATTACATCTGGCAGCTGCACGCAAGTACCGCGTGCCTTAACATTCAGCAACTCTGTATTTTGCCGGCAGAATGTGATTTTTTGTTGATGCATTGATTCTAAGAACAAACAGCGATTATTTCCTTAAACAGCGTTAACCAGTTGATCTTTGTAATGGTGAAGTGCGGTGTTTTCTTCGCGGTACGGACTGAATTCTTTAATATTAATCAGACGAACTATGATTCTCAGTTTACACAGCGCTTATTTCCTTAAACAGCGTTAACCAGTTGATCTTTGTAATGGTGAAGTGCGGTGTTTTCTTCGCGGTACGGACTGAATTCTTTAATATTAATCAGACGAACTATGATTCTCAGTTTACACAGCGCTTATTTCCTTAAACAGCGTTAACCAGTTGATCTTTGTAATGGTGAAGTGCGGTGTTTTCTTCGCGGTACGGACTGAATTCTTTAATATTAATCAGACGAACTATGATTCTCAGTTTACACAGCGCTTATTTCCTTAAACAGCGTTAACCAGTTGATCTTTGTAATGGTGAAGTGCGGTGTTTTCTTCGCGGTACGGACTGAATTCTTTAATATTAATCAGACGAACTATGATTCTCAGTTTACACAGCGCTTATTTCCTTAAACAGCGTTAACCAGTTGATCTTTGTAATGGTGAAGTGCGGTGTTTTCTTCGCGGTACGGACTGAATTCTTTAATATTAATCAGACGAACTATGATTCTCAGTTTACACAGCGCTTATTTCCTTAAACAGCGTTAACCAGTTGATCTTTGTAATGGTGAAGTGCGGTGTTTTCTTCGCGGTACGGACTGAATTCTTTAATATTAATCAGACGAACTATGATTCTCAGTTTACACAGCGCTTATTTCCTTAAACAGCGTTAACCAGTTGATCTTTGTAATGGTGAAGTGCGGTGTTTTCTTCGCGGTACGGACTGAATTCTTTAATACTATTTAGATGAGCTACATACTGTTATCATCTTCTCGCTACTTATTACCCCAACGTTTTCATTCTCATTTTATCCTTATCGGAAAGACGAGCGAACAAAGCCTGGGAACCTTCTAACAAAATGATGCTCCTTCTCCTTACAGAAATAACGCGTCCCTCACGTCTCTCCTTAATTTTTCTCTCATCTAACTATTTCTTTTCACACTGAAGAAAACCACGGAGAGAAGCTTTCCAGGCTAGATTTGAACCTGTAACATATGGTATATTTAGCAGGGGCACCAACGACTATGCCTCAGCGGAAACAAATGAACGTATTTCTCTTCAACAATAGAATATTGTCTGAAATATTTTTGGAAACAGTATAAAATTTGTCTAATTAAAAAAAATAAAATTATTTTTGACCGTTTCGCATTGTTGTCTGCATTGCGATCAGCGTTCCAACAATACAAATGTGCAATGAAATATAGACAAGCAAAGTCACAGAGAGAATACGTTTAGAACAAGACGAAAAGAGTGATTTTGAAATAATTGAACATATGTTCGGTTATAGCGCGTCACTGTTATTAGATTATAATAAACAACAATCACGGTGACATTTTGATTGTTGCAGAATGCTTACCTGAAATTTCGATTAAAATATATTTCATCAGATAAGATAACATTTCTGTAAGCTACGAGAATGCATATTTATGCCAATATTGATCAGAGGCGGCTCATACGCTCTGACGTCACTCAAGGATGAATCTTCTCTCGCTGAAGAACGGAAAAAATCGAGTGCGTTGGAGTTCATACGAAACGGTTGTACTTCTCATTTAATTACACAACGATGAAAAGCAACCGACCGTGTATTTGTGTTCTGCCGTTCATTTTGTTAGTTTCCGCCACCGCCAGTCATCCATTTAGCGCTAGTGTACATGTTGTGATATTGTTACTGATGCGGCTCGTCGATTCGTGTTTGTTTTGTACGGCTTCCCCCCCACCCCCCGCCCCTCCAACACTCCCATCCATCTGAGAGTCCGTTCTACCCTGGCATTTGAACACATAAAGCCCCTGCACACATACACATTCTCGCAAATATTTAATCAATTGCCCCACTGCAGTGTATATAGCAAGAGCAGAGTTTAGAAACTTTTGCTTGTAACCGGAAGCCAAATAACATGGCTACACTGCGCAAATGTAAACATTTTAGAGGTTAGGTTCGTCATAGTTACAGGTTAATGGTTTGTTGTCGGTATACATGTTGCAGAATGTAATGGATACGGTGGTAAATATGTGCCCTCATTTCTTTTTGTTTCGAATCCACCCCTCACCCCTCTCATCAGGAAGTAGCCCCTTTTAACAATATATGGGATATACGTGGGGGTTTTGGTATCCATTCTAACAGACTCGCAAAACTAATAATTGAACACTGAGATAGCAATATATGGAGATGCACACATTTACAAAGCTAATTAACTTTAGAAATGCAGTACCATTCTGTACTCTCGGGGATTTCAAACACAGTGTATTTGCGAGCGTTAAAAACTATTCATAGCGAAAAATAAAAATTTACGTACAAGGAATTAAACCTCAGGATAACGTCCACATTATTATTTACCAACGAGAACTCTACGGCCGAAAATTCTTTTAACCACCTAAAACACAGTGGTAATTATAAGTACCATCTGCTTCAAGGATCAGTAACTATGCGTACTCGGGGGGTTATTTAATTTTGGTTCCAAATATTTTCCTCAATTTTCATACACTCTCCGTCAGGGTGACAGGTCAGGTATTTTGGGGACAGACCACAGTGGCAAATTCGATAAAAGCCGGAACACGTATGAATTTAAGTGGTCTCTCCTACGGACCACCTGTATCGTGAGGCACATTTCCTTCGTCATGCCTCCGTGAGGTCCAGGGCCTTCCACGAGATGCAGGGTCATGTCCCTGCCAGCCTGCACAGACCGCCATCTACTGTTAACCTCCTAAATGACAGGACTTGTCAACTCTTATTTACATTTTAATAAAGGGCTGTCTATCTTTCTGCTCGCCCACTCCCTATTTTCATAAGCTATTTCTTTATCACCAACTCTTCCACGATAATCCCGTCCTACCTTTGCGCAGGGAACTGAACGGATTCTCAATTTTCTGCCAATTTGGTTTCAATTGTGTTGTGGTCGCATGCTCGTGAGATGTGGGCCTGTTGTGGATATCTGCCTGGAGGGTTGTCGTAGGAGGAAGGGACCTCTCCATTGCTCGGGCCTCTCGTTTTGCAACTCGGAGCGAACGTAAGGCGGGGAAAGGTTTTGCTAAATGAAGCGGTTTATAATCTTCAAGCTGCCTGTCGCCGCGAGTTCAGCTTAATTTCAGATCGAAGTCCACGATTTCACCGCGTTTATGAATATTTTAAATACATACATGCATCCATAACGAATTTAATCAACATATCAGTATTTCCAAGACTTGAATCGTTGTACACACGTTCATTTTCTTACATCGTACAAATAATGCATAAAAGAATAGAAATCTGTAAGTACAATGGCAAAGAAAGGTCTGAATACAGAATTATAGCCACCTGCCGAAACGTCGAATGTATACCTCAGACAGTGAAAAATGTCTAATAAAATATTTGTATAATGAATCAACCGTTGTCACAGACCTTTAGAGAATCAACACAAGAATAGACCAGGGGGTTTTCAATAAATATTGCCAACATATGAAAACGAATACATGATGAATCTTCTAAGTGTAACTTTAAGGCAGACTTAAGTGGAATTACGTAATGACAGACAAAGCTGCGACATTTTACAAAGTAACGATAAAATCCTAATTTAAGCCATTTTGAATAAGTGGTACGACAAAACAACTTGTAAAAACATTTTGATAATTATGAGTGAAGAGGCTCCATTTCTTTCCCGCTGAAACAAATGTGTTGTGTCATATGAGAATAATCCCCGATACTGACTCACTGTGCAGCGATTGTGGCTTGCCAGACCATGTCATAAATCCCCTTGCATTTCGTCACCCTCTCTTGACGCCATCAACCCCTCAGTAAAAAAGGACCCTCCTTCCTTCACCCCTCAGAAGATTTACATATTCCTCTTCTGTCCTGGGCTGAATATATGTGAGTTGTGCTTCACGAAAGATACGTCTTCACTCGGTGGACACTGGGTCATAACTCCCGAAGAATGATACGCTGTTGTATTAGTGCCGAAGGACCTAACCTGACCTAACCTAACTAAACTAACCTAACCTAACTTAACCTAACCTAACATAACCTAACCGAACCTAACCTAACCTAACCTTACCTAACCTAACCTAACCTTACCTAACCTAACCTAACCTTACCTAACCTAACCTAACCTTACCTAACCTAACCTAACCTTACCTAACCTAACGTAACCTAACCTAACGTAACGTAACCTAACCTAAAACCCCTCAATATCTGTCGATCAAGAGCCAATCATTACACGAGCTGCGGTCGCTTCTAAAACTCGTATCAAGTAACCAGTGACAATGGGAGGTGCAAAATTAAATGAGATGAAAGAACCACGAAGGAAAAGCACAAACTTACACCCACAAAAGTACTGAGCAAAAGAGGACATGAATTAAATTTACGGCAAAAAGAATAAGAGATTAAAAGTAGGATTTAAGGTTCTCAAGGCGGCGAGTATGAAGATGGTTGTCTTCTGGGTTGTACAGCGCCGTGTAGGCTGCTATAAGTTTAAAAGTGTTTCAGAGGAACTTGCTGCCTCCATCATCAGGGCGATGAGTACGACACAATGACGGACAACGGCTATTACATCAGGAATAGACTTGATGGACGATCTCATCCGCACGTCTGGGCAGGTTCAGTGGCTCTGTACATCTCCCAGGCACGCAAAAGTATGAAGAAAATCTGAATTTAAAGTTCCCAGATCCGGACTTCGGATTATTCTAATTAAGAAGTTTCTGAAGGCTTGAAAAAAATTAATTAACAGCAAAGAAGGAGGCCAAAGCTTCTGGTGTCCCTAATTAAGAAAGTCACCATTTTTTTTATCTTATATTCTTATACCCTATTTTGAAATTCCAATGAAGCTTCCAAACCAACCTTGTCTTCTGTTTTAAATTACTCAAAGAGACTCTTAAAAATATTTGAAGCAAATATTGACGAAAGAAACTTTTTTTGCACAAATTACTTGGTGTCTTGTTTCCCCTCCACACTTTTTTTTTTCCTTTTGAGAAAATAAGTACCATTGTACTACACATAAAACTGATATACTACCCTACTTTCGGTAATGGGAGCTTCAGTCAACCCTTTAGAGCAGAGTGGTAAGTATATGTACCACGTATATAAAATTCAATGACAATGCATTTTCCAACACAGCGAATTTATGTTTCGTGTGATTCTCGGAAGAAACAGCGATTATTTCCTTAATCAGCGTTAACCAGTTGATCTTCGTAATGGTGAAGTGTGGTGTTTTCTTCGCGGTACGGACTGAATTCTTAAATGTAATTTATACGATCTTCGGTTTTCAAAGGGACTAATATCTACAGCGTTCATACGTACATTTAATTTATCACAATTCTAATAGAATTATTTACGTAAACGAAGGCGTGGAGGCAATATTTGACACTGCCTCGGGCACGCATGCAGAAGACTGTGAATATATCAAATGAGCAGACGCGGACATGTGACAAAGGGTGGTCCTCCGACTTGAGGGTTGGAGGGGGGGATGAAACTCAGCATTTTATAAAATTGTACTCGACGCCTCTGACCGCGGACTCTAATCAACAGGGAAATAAGACTCTCACTTACATGTAATTCGGCGAGTGGATGATCCATAAATTTTTCTTTTAAAAAAAGTCTTTGTTCCATGTAGTCACAAAAGCGCGCTGAGAGTATGCAAAGTACATTTACGTGGTTGAGACTTCAGGTTCTCTCGGGGACGATTATTTGATGTCGCGGCGCGTAGTTTGGTACATATTGACCGTCGTTTCGGAAGTGCTTACTGCCTTTATCATTACGCTCAGCATCCCAGAACACGTACATACACCTTAATACTGGCTGAAGTGAGAACCCAAAATCTGATTTTTATAAAGTTATCGTAATTTGTTCCTCTGTTTTAGCATAAAATTTCTAAGTATCACGTGGGCATTGGCCTGTTGTATTGATGAGAGTAGGAACACGGTGAGGGGTAAGATAAAGTCTGAAACGAACGTTTTTAAACAGAACTGTAGGTGTCTCGTTCGTTAGAGTTTGTTCTTTGCAATTAAATCTGTTGGCCGGAGCACTTCGTGGGTGAAGTGAATGCTTCATCATGTATTGGGGAGGGGGGAGGACTCAAAGCCAAAGAATTGATTGAGAAACTGAGGGGCGGGGGCCGCGAATTAAGAATTCCGTTCATTAACTTTCTTTTCGGAATATCTCTCGTTGAACGAATAAAAAAAAATTCTATGACCGGAGAAAATCCCGGACATGTGGGAGATGGGGGAACATTTTAACATTTCATAAATTTCATATTGTTTACAGCCCATAGTGACCACAATACTAATGGAATTATCAAATAAAATGGAACAAGTTAGGAAATGTACGTATAAAGCAACACTGCAGAACTTATTTCTTTAAGGATAATCACTGTTGAGATCTGAATTATATCAGAACACACGGTGTCTTACTCAGTCGTTCACAAACGTAACGTGAATCTGGAGATACGACGCTAAAATAATTACTTCAGATCCTACAATTGCCTTGTAAATTTCTACATTGAATCGCTACTTTCTTTGGGCTATTGGAAACAGGGTATGGCAGAAATAATCTTTAGCTTGCCTCTTCTATGTCATTACTAATAAACTTGCCGTCAATAATGACGGGAAAATCTATACCAGATGACCGGAGTCGATTCCGGGCAGAGACATTTTGCTCCAACAACATCCATACTGGATCTAGGGCCTATACAATGGGAATCAGGGACTTTTTCTTGTGGGATAAAGCGATCGAAGCTTGAAGCTGTCCACTCACCTACATCTAGTGAGAGAGTTAAGAATGTGTGGAGAGATATACCTCAGTTTCCTCTTACATCTTTATGGTGCGGTCATTAATTGTGTACAGAGCAAATTTTTCTTTATAAAAAATCTTACACTGATCTTCATCTTCAGCGTTTTCCGATGTACGCTGGACGATAAACAGTCTTTTGAACTGAAAATTACACAAGTCTGCAGATTCTTTTCCCATCTTGCTTTAAGAGATTACCAATTATAAAATGGTTTTGACAACTGCAGATGAAAATTTGCATTCTACTGTGATTTCTAAACCTCTTCTACATATTTATCACTGAATCGATGTTCAGTTCTTATGCTTCATTGTCTCGGCCTGATGTCTTTCATTGTTCTTTGTATCAGGACCTACCACTCATTCAGACCAGAAGCTGGCTGAGCAGTTTGGTTCGTGAGAAAAACTATGCCTCTAGAATTTCAATGGGGCAGTGGCTGAACTGGTTTCAGCACACTGGTACAGCTGTATCCAGCGTACATGACTCAGGAATGTCTTTCCTGTAGGTATCTTTGAATGCTGCAAATATTCTTTGTACAGGGTGTTTAAATTATTACAGATTATCACGAAGACGTATGGAAGAGTGAAGGTATAACTCCACATATTCTTAATGTCGATGTAAAAATTGAGACGTGCGATCAACTTCACGTTCCGACCGCTTTATGTCGGGCGTGAGACTGAGTGATCCAGGATGGACGTTGTGGAGAACAGAGAAACCAATATCAACTACTAAAGTTGCTCGCTGTATTAAACCTTAAAAGCACAAAGGCAAATCTCTGTATCAACAACTTTAAAATTCGATAACTCTGCACTTTTTAATTCAGATTATAATTTTGGATTTCTCGTAACATTTTCTGGAAAAAAAAACCCACGGATTTTCTCCGTAAATTGTATGAAACAAGTGGTCTTTGTAATGGAGACGCGTTGTGTTCTGTTCAAGGCACGAACTAAGATTTCAATTATTGCTATGAGAAATTAAGAAATATAACGCGATTCAATCTGCTTTGTTACGCTGTGTAGAAACACATGTACAAAGCAGGGTATGGATAAATTATTGTCAACCAAACGACACTTGCCTCTTTATAAAAAAAAAATATATCAGGTAAATTTGACGCTTCAATGGGAATTATATAAATGTTTTCAATTTTAAACAAATTACAGGAGAATCAGCTTCCGATCTACTTATGTATCATAATATTAAATTTTATTATCTGGATTTACAAAACTTGTTCGTAATCTCAACGAGCATTCTAACAATGACAGTATTCATAATTTTACAATCCAATGACAGTGTCTGTCATCAACAATGGTCTAAAATGTAGTACCGTCATTTACATTCGTGTCCAAGCGCGCTATTGGAACACACGTGCCGATTTGCATATAATAAGTTTTTCTACCACCAGATGTCTCCTGGGTAGCCATGGACTCCCATCTTGTTAAAAACAAAAGACTATCATTTAACAGAAGAGATGTAAGTTATGTCTTCTTTGTTGCAAAGGAGAGACGGTCAGACGGTTTCTATTCTTTTATTCTGATGTCGTAACGGCATTCCCAAGATGTTCTGAAGACAGAGTAATGAATGTGTATTGAAGACATGTGTAATTATATTATATTGGCATTCTTTACAAGCGCAAATGTTACGAACTACAGATGTTTAAAGGCTCACACTCCGTTACAATGGATACATTAGATTATCTTCAGGCATACAAAAATGTCATATGTCAGTAGAGACTGACGATTTCAGTCTTGTTCAAAATTAATTAACTCTGAAAAGAAACATTCGAAGCAAGACAAACTGTTACTGACACTAATGAAACGTCTTTTATCATCTCTTTGAGGTTATGTTCAAACATTCTTTGCGAGTTTGCGACGAGATATGCACTGGATCTGCAATGTCTGTCTGTTCGCATATAAAACAGTCGATAACCGTTGAACGGATTTTAATGAAATTTCGTATAGAGAAATTAATCTAAAATTGGTTGATAAATTATAATTTTTGGATAACATCGGACAAATGTAACGGGCACTTTACAGGAATACATCAGCTTCAGCTGGAATCTTAGTCGTAAGTAGCTAAATATTTTTTATTCGAGTAAAAAATGTCGACTTGAACTGTTCCTTTCATGAATAATCAAGAAGTATGGGATGAGACGTGTGTATCTGACAAACAGACAGACAGACAGACAGACAGACAGTATTACTGCTGAAGAACTAAAAGTAATTACCAAAGATATTTAATCAAAGAAAGAAGGAAAATATATAAATAAATAAGGCTTAAACAATGACCAAAGATTCTTCGCTCACATTCGTCGATATAATTTCTTCTAAATGTTATTAGATGTCACCATTAAGAAATGGGACACTTTACAATCCTTGACACAGGCAGTCGGTAATAACACGAATGAAAACGAAGTTACAAATATTTTCTCAATTTGTTCAGCGAGTCATAGAAAAATGTGATGTTGTGACGCTCAAAGCTTTTGAAATCGGTAGTAAAGAAATATTTACAACAAAAATAAATAAAAGCCATGCATCTTGTTTACTGGACATCATTCACCGGAGAACCATTAGCGGATGCAGCTTCAGTGTCCCAGAGCCTTATAAGGCGCCATAAACATGGACCTACTTTAAAACAGTTCATCTGGCGCGCAACTCATAAATCTATCATAGACAATTGGAATGCGGTTTGTGTGCCTCGAATGTTTTTTGTTCTTTTGTAGTGTACGCGCCACGGCATTTCTCTGTTTCACATCAAATTTCTGAATCTCTTCCTAAGCGGATAATCGGACGATAACGTCCACAAATTACGTTCGCGGTTACTAATTAATCATCTCTCTAACCTGACCCCAACGTCCGTCATGGCCGCACCAAAACCTCCCCAACCAAATCTTATCGCCACAATTATTTATTTCAGATCTATTCTAATATTATCACCCACTAAACTCCGTTATCATCTCAAGATATGTAACAACAAAATTAACAATCTCCATGTAACAGGTTCCTTTATGAAAAGCTAGTAGTCGCTCAGCTGGCAACGAAATTCTGCATGTCTTATGACATCCGACAGCCTAAGTCTGATGAATCTAAACCAAATTTCACTTAGAGTTTATAAATAATAATATCAATTTTAATATCATCCTTAGGCTATGTGAAATCTCGGCTGTAAGTCTAAAGTACTGAACCTGTGACCTTTAACGTCGATAAACACATCCAACAACGAGCACGGATTGCAGTCGAAAATCCATTACAGATCCACACGAAATAAGAAACTCACTCGTCAGTTGTGTTTTCACTTTTGACATCAGCTAATGGTCCAGTTTAGTTCTGGCAGAGATTCATCGGTGCCCTCCTTCTACCATAATTCATTTCTCTACGTACGGGAAATAACGAAAGACAATCAGAACGAAGTCTAGACGTAGGTTGAAGTTACTGGCTCCTACCAGGCAACAAATCAACTACGAAGTTCATTATCAGCTCAAATCGTAAGATAATGAACCGATGAGCTCATACAAAGCTAGAGAAAACAGCATTATTTAAAGATAACTTTACAATTACGTAAAATATTAGCCACGAAGTTTAAAATCTTTTTTTTGTGTGTGGGGGTGAAAATTATGTCTCATAATTACATATACTGAGGCTGTTTGAGGAAAAAAAAAATTATGACGACAATATTTGAACCACGGCCTAAAAGATGCCAGTGTCGAGAAAAACTCACATGTCATTATACAAAAATTATCCTGGACAGTGTTCATTGTATGAGATACATTTCATACACACCGCGTCTGAGGAGTTGCCTCTTTCATGTATTTAGGTGACCAGTCAGAATGTTGACTGATACAGCTATATTTATCCTGTATGTTGGCGGCGGAAGGTGGAGTCAAATCGGGGACCTTCTAAATATTATTTAATAAGCTAATCACTAGACAAATGGGGCGATATTACTCCGCTATTAAAAAGTGCCGGGCCCGATTCGAAACTTTGACATCTTCGTCGAAATCAAATAAATAATGAGAAACGCCTTGACGTGACGTTAAAAATTAGGGTAGAATTACAACCGCCACTGGGAACTGTCACTGAGCTGTATACATTGATTGGCAAGCCACACCGCGTGATGAGGCATAACGAACCTCATATATTCACCCTCAGCTGCCTCACGAGTCGTGCCGAGGGGCTAGAGATCTGTTTCGGATGTAATTTCATGTAATTCTTAGTTCGCGAAAACAAATGAACACAACTCGCGTTTACCAGAACCAGTTCCCTTATCGGTTGGAGACGTTACTTACTAACATGGACATCGACGTTCGTTCTGAAATATATAAATTAACCCCGGCCTTTATTGAAAACCTGATTGTCCCTAGGAAATCCCGAAAACTCTTCTTAACCTTTCACACAACCCAAACGTCCATATCCGAAACCACATTAATCCAGACTACAAGCTCACACCTTGCTTAAGCTCCATTTTAATATTATTCTCCTGTATATTACCACGTAATGACTCTTAGCTTCAGGTTTCATTTGATCAACCTAATAACATCTGTTACGAATACATCTCCTCCCACTTAGGTCCAAATTTTTTCTCAGCATCCTCTCAAAATCAGTCTGTCCTTTTTTGTTAATGTAAAAGGCGAAGTTTTATACTTAGGCAAAATAACAGATAAAATTATATGTAATTTACTTCTAGATTAATGTTTGTCTTCTTAGTAGAGTGATTTAGAAGTCCCTCTGTCACACGTCACCAGTGCAACATTTGTGGTGACGTCCTAATGAATCAATGTCCTTTGGAATGTGAAGTTTCTGTTACAGACTTGTCTCTAACAAGTTTACAGACACAATTCTAGCAATAGTAATGTTAAGAACATGTCGTTAAAATTAACCCCAAAACAGCAAATACTTGACATTCGGAGAGAATATTTTCCACTGAATATAACCAGTGGAATATTCCGGTCCACAGAGGGCAAACGCTGTACAAACTCT
>NW_019060585.1:216059-234302 GCF_000696155.1 Zootermopsis nevadensis | reverse complement strand
GGGTTATTTGGGACACTCAGAGCTCCCAATTACAAGTCCCTAATATAAAACGGAAGATGTTTTTTTTTTGTAATAACATAACTTCTGTCGTATTACGACCTCAGCTCATAGGAAGTGCATTAACTTTTATTTTATGTAAATTAGAGTACCTTGTGGTCTTTTTTTTTAAAATATTGGCATATAACATCATTAAGCCCCGGTGTAATGTCATTGCATTTTAAGTACGAGTGATTAGTACCAGCGTTTTAATGAATACGCTAGCAGCATTATATTCCGGTCTTATAAATGAACTTTGCAACAAGTCCTCCCACTTGCTCCAGCGTCGCTTTATGTACTATATATCTGTAAAAGAGAGAAGAAAGAAGCATCATTAGTTCATATTAATTAACCCTCGCCGTACTCCATTTCCCTACTCCACCATTCACACTCCATCCCTAAAAGAGCACCAATGAATTTAAAGCTAAGCTGCAAATTTCTATCGCCTTCATACAAATTGGTAACTACCACATTCGGAAAATCACCGGTGTGAAAATCACAAAGATTTGAAACGTTCTGTTAATGTTTGTCAGAAAAAACTAAGATGAATGACCTCTGTGGGGGTTTAACAACGTTTCGGAGGAAAGTACCGCTTCCATCTTCACGGTGAAGAGGCGACAACTTTATCTGAGACGTTAATAACCATAAACAAAACGCCATCACAGCTAAGAGTAGCTATACCAAAAAAATTTCACCGCCGTGAGAACCTCAGATCTCTTACATTAAGTTGAGTTAATGCCATTACTTAATCTACATTAAGTCACATTTCTGAGTCGTTTCAGACCAGGTATTTTTTGATGCAAATAAATGTGTGAAAAATTGCAAATGATAAAGAATGGTCAGCGAGCCAAAGTTTGGTCAAAACATGTAATTAAAATATTGCGAAATGTTCTATACGCGGGCCCGTATAAACGAAAAAAAACATTTAAAGTCTGGCAATAGAAAGGAATTGGCATTCTTATAGTTTGCATGCGTCGAAGAACACATGGGCCCCTTCCATGTGCGTCTGTCTGTCTGTCACACTTTCCAGCAACAAATTTAACTCAGGTCATTGTTGGACACACTTCTACAACAATGCGAGGCTATATTATTCTTAGATCATCTCGGATAACTTTATTTCAACAATCGCCTTTGATGTCATTGTTGCATCTGTTATTATCTTTGTTGAACACGTGACGTTATCCCCGTGATGCGGCGGTAAAGAACGTCTCTGGAATTTTGCTGTACTCCAAAGAGTACACCTTCCCATTATCACAAGTTTATTTAACAACGCTGTCTCAGTCGCATAGCTCGCGGATACCATCACCCTAATGTATACGTGTGAAACATGACATATTACTTTTCGAAAGAAGAGTCCTGCATTGCCGGGAATCGAACCCTGCTGCTTAGAGAGGTGCCTGAACCCCAGAACGTAAGGTTTATCAAAGCAAAAGCTACTGTTCGCATTAATTTCCCTTGTCATTCTATTACAGACACTAAAATACAAATAAAAAGTTACAGTGGAACCACGGTTTCGGAGAATTCGACGTAAATACGTCTCTGTATTTAAATTATATTTACGTCTCTGTAATGTAATGTAATGTTATCTTCAATGTCATCCATTTTGTTACGAAAACGGATTGTTGACGGCAGTAATGTAACACAACAATGCCGAGTAAACAGATGACGCTTCCTAGGTAACATAACAATGCACGCAAGCTGACCATTGTTGTCGGTCGATATTTACACATTGTTGATATGGATCTTACACGTTTTTGCGGAATGACCCTTCCTTATAGACGAATTTACGTCCAAAAAATGAAAATATTTTTGCTGCATAAATGAAGGTTCCCCACACCCCCAAAATACCCCACTCTTTAGTGGTGTGAACGTCAACTCCCCCCCCCCCAAACCCTACACCCCCAGCCAGCACTACAAAACCCCATGTGCCATGTTACTGTCGCGTCAACGTGTGATTAATGACTCTTACAACAATGACACCCCTAGTTTGAACCCCCTCCCTCAGTAGCCACCCCCGAAACAGTACAATGCTTTATTGGCCAACAATGGGGCAGACACACTGACGCCAAATCGCTTACTATTGGACGGTTACGAAGCGCAAAATTGGTCCGTTCGGAGGCTGTGCGCGAGCTATTCATCCGTTGACGTGTGTGTTTTCGGAAATGGGGTGCAGCTAAACAACTGCCCGATAGGTAGGGGGGCTCTGTATTAGCCTGATGACCCACTCCCCTGCGACGATCACTGATACACCAATAAAGAAGTCTTCTGTTTCCAGAGGCAAACAGATGTCAGGCGAGAAGACGACTTGACATTTAAGTATCGTCGTGAATCACAGGCTTCCTTAAAAAGTTGACAGTCGCTCGGATTGCCAACAAATTCCTCGCCTTTTGTTGAACTTTGACTCTTTGTTCGAAGTGTAAAATCCTTTCAACAACCAATAACGGAAAAACAAACAAATATTCTAAAGTTAATATATTTTTAGCAATATTAACAATGAAAACTAGAAAAGTGCATTCCAGTGCGAACCAGTTCCTTCCTTTAAGTGAATAAGACGTTGATTTTCTCATGAAAACTATTTTGAACAACAATGAGCTCTACGGATTGCGTCTTTCCATTGTTGTTACACCTGTTGCTTACAATGGAACCACGGTTCCGGAGAATTTGACTTAAATACGTCTCTGTATTTAAATTATATTTACGTCTCTGTAATGTAATGTTATCTTCAATGTCATCCATCTTGTTACGAAAACGGATTGTTGACGGCAGTAATGTAACACAACAATGCCGAGTAAACAGATGACGCTTCCTAGGTAACATAACAATGCACGCAAGCTGACCATTGTTGTCGGTCGATATTTACACATTGTTGATATGGATCTAACACGTTTTTGCGGAATGACCCTTCCTTATAGACGTATTTACGTCAAAAAACTTACTACAATACAATCTGAAGTTACGAATTTGGTAAAATAAAGAATTGAGACGAACAATTACTATTTTTTTCGCTATTCAATTTTACTGGCCACATCGAGGATGAAATGAATTGAATTAGTAACTGATACTCGAGGGTTCGTCCGCTGTTCGCGTCTCCGGAGAAAGTTTTGGGACAATTTCATTCTTCTCCGAAAGAGACAGGAGAATAACGCAAACAATACTCGTGACGAGCTGCAGTCGGGCTCCTTTCGCATTTTTGTTTCTGGATATGAACTGGGGGGGGGGGAAGGACAGAAATGGCGTGACGAGAGACGAGGGTCGCAAACAACGATAACGCGGAGGAATAACTACTTCTGCGTTGTAGCAAATCCGAGGGGGGGCACATGTCAGGGGGTTTACGTTATTGTTTGTAGAAAAAAAATTGTGACGGTTTGTGCGAGTTTGTTGTTTTGTGAAAGCCGCCGTAGGGGTGTACATTAAGTCTTAAACGTCACAAAATTCAAGATAAATCTGTAGTCTGAAAACCCTGGCTTGTGTATCAATTCATACGTTTATTTTATGTGGGAACTGTTCTACTAGAAAATGGCGTTTCGGGGAAAACGTGCCCCTTCCATCTTCAGGATTCACCGAAGCAGTACCCTTGTCCGAAATACTGGTGACCAATTTCAAGATCACACAGCGTCGCTACCCAGGAGACCGTAATCAACAAATTCGCTGCCTCCAGAACCTCAAATCTAAGCAAATTAAGGTTTAAGACAGATATGACCCTTTATACAGCCCAGTGATAAATGATCGTCTCACCTGCTTCAACAATTTATCAGTAAATTATGTTTCGTATGATTCTCGCTGAAAACAGCGATTATTTCCTTAAACAGCGTTAACTAGTCGATCTTTGTAATGGTGAAGTGTGGTGTTTACTTCGCGGTACGGACTGGATTATTAAATATTAATCAGACGAACTTTGGCTTCGAAGGGTTAATTAATTATCAGATTAAACAGCGATTATTTCCTTAAACAGCGTTAACTAGTCGATCTTTGTAATGGTGAAGTGTGGTGTTTACTTCGCGGTACGGACTGGATTATTAAATATTAATCAGACGAACTTTGGCTTCGAAGGGTTAATTAATTATCAGATTAAACAGCGATTATTTCCTTAAACAGCGTTAACTAGTCGATCTTTGTAATGGTGAAGTGTGGTGTTTACTTCGCGGTACGGACTGAATTCTTAAATACGATTCAGACGGGCTTCTACACACCCCTGATATAAATAACAGTTAAACATTTGGGTCTCTGTTCACATACGTATCACTGCGCCCTGATTTTGTCCCCGTGTGTGCAAGGGTCTATTAGCTCCGTGAGAAAAACATTGGTACGTCATGTGTGTACTTAGAGCACGTGTGTGACTTATCTGTGAGGATTTTGACCAGCGAGGACCCCGGGGAGCGGAGGGCAAAAGTGTGAAAAAAGTGACCCACTCGATGAGACAGAGTGCGTATGCAAATACGTGGATTTTGCAGCACTAACAAACAGAATTACCAACATCGTCTGTTACAAAATAACTGGGAAATGTTTCTTTCCACGTGCTAGTTCGTCGAACCGCAGGTAAACTCTTGCATTACAATTTCAGCCACGAGCTTCCTGATACACGCGTCACGGAATTTTGTTTTATAAAATGTAAATAGAAGGAATTGAAATGGATCAACGCAAGTGCGTTCTGGTTCCAGTCCTGTCTGTTAAAATTTAACTTGGTATGATGATGATGATGATGATTCTCTGCCACTGGGTTTTCGGGCATTCTTAGCTTTTGACAGTTCCCTAACAACACACACTTCTCTAAGTCCACAGATATGCACATTATTCTGTCTCATAACCTAAATACGAATGTCTTGCTCCTAAAAAATGTATTATCTGAAAGGATTTTTCGCTCTTCATTTGTTGCTGACGTGGAAAAATTCACGTTACATTCAATAATTTTACTGAAAGGATTTTTCGCTCTTCATTTGTCGCTGACGTGGAAAAATTCACGCTACATTCAATAATTTTGTTCTACAACTTATAAACGGTTGTCTTAACTTCTCGTATGCACAAGATACGACAAATACAAATTTATCGATTAATTCTTTCTGTCACGTTCTTTTCTGATCAACATTTCCGTCTTTCAAACAATCGGCGAAGGAAAACGCTCTTATCCGCCGCTTAGATTCATTGTTATAACTTTATCAATTCATTTTCAATTATTACTCCGCGTTTTTCAGCCCTTTTTATCGTGTGACTTTATCCAATTGTTGAACACGAAGTTCACACAAATTCAGCGAGCACCAGTCAGCCAACACAGGCCGTAAGGTGCCACATTATCTCTGGAACATTCGCCAGATGTTTTATACGCGTCGATTCGGTCGCCTTCTGATGCTATTTTGTTTTGATCGCGTCCACGTGACCCTCGACCAATCCACGAACAGAGTCCAATATGACTGATAACCTCAAACAATAGCAAGGATGTCGGATAGTTTTCCAGGACGTAGTATCCCTTTCATTTCGCGCGTGGCCTTCGGAGGCGCATGCGCGTATAAATAAACATTTGACAATAGATGCGCGCGCATGTGACTCCATTGTTACATCTCTTAGTCAGATGAAGGGTGAAAGGAAAGTTTGATAGATGATTGTGGGATGAGGAACGAAAGAAGAATACATCTACGGGGGATAAAGAGGTAGGTGGGAAGGGGGCGGTGTACGCATTAGGGGCAGGATTAGCGAACACAATGGTATATGAAGAGCAGAGTCACAGAATTTTCGTTAAGGCCAGATTATAAGAAAAAGAAACTATGTATGAATTGTGTGAAAAATATGAATAAGCCCTCTTAAGTTTACAGAATTTTATACGAAATCATAAGGATCTGGTAGTTATTACAAGGATAAGTAACTTTAATTCGTGATGCGTCTAATTTTGATCTCGACTGTTCAACTGATACACAACTGTAAAGTCACTAGAAAAATCTCCGGCCAATGGTAATGGTATAATAACACATACTTTTATAAATATTATCATTTATTTATTTTATTTTATTTAGTGTTCTGTCTGACGACAGGTCCATATGAACAGGATCCTTCCATCCTTTTCTCTTCTCGGACTGGGACCTGTTCATATACGTTCTTGGCAGATGATCCAGAAGTGGTTTGCCATTGCCTTCTTCTGTGTGTGAATGGAGTAATTGTTGGGATGCCACGGAGGAAAACTCCGTGTTGCCTAGACCACGGCCTTGCCCAACACAAGTTATAAATTCGGGCACCGCCGGGAATCGAACCCGAGACCCCCAGGATTACAAGGCCAGCGTTCTAACCGCCAAATATCTCTTGACGGGCAAGAAATGATCAAAAACCACATAAGATTTGAGACAATGCAGACAGGACAGGCGTCTAATGTGGAAGGATATTAAAATCCGACTGGTAAAAGTTGGTTCTAATGCCAGACACTTGTGACGAATGATATAAAATGCTTGTATATTACTGACATACGACTAATGACTTAGCAAAGATAACGCGAAGTCTTGAGAATCGCTTGAAAAACGTCTTCCGATGGCAACTGTAGAGATCACACACGCATTATTATGGACGAGTTTACTCGGTCTGGTTTTATACAACCGACAACTGCTGCCTCCTCCTGGCAGTTAAGCCAACTACTTGACAGAATGATGAATGGTGATGGATGGTCAACACATGTGACATGGTTTGACTACAGACTCGCCTTGTTATTGTGTGTGGGGGGGCCTGAAGGAGGGACGCGGAAAACCAGGAAAATGACCAAACCACGAAGGGAAGAAACGGAGGATGATAATTCGGGAAGAGACACGTGGGGAAAATATTGGTTTCAGGCGATACGCGGTGGTAAACATGTATAAGACGGATCAGAAGAAACGCGAAAGATGGCGTTCGCGCAAGACCGGAATATGTCACGAAGACAAAGAATTTTGCTTTGGAAAGTTCTTATAATAACCCTTTGTGGTGATAAGAATTTCAGGGAAAATGAAATAAAGAAATTGGCGAATTTTTTTTGTAGATATTTGAAAAAAGATAAGACACGTAATATAAAACATAGAAACTGTATTCATCTTTAAGCTACGGCCATATTTACCCCCGGAGGGTAGAGTATATTTCCATACCTATTGGACAACATTTGCCCAGGACAGGGACCGGTGGAGGGCTTTGGTTAATTCGGTGATGAACATTCCCTAAGCCGGCTAGTTAGTTAGTTAGTTGGAAAGTAGGTTTACCCTTGAAATACAATTCTGCGTTAGATAAGAATAAATTAGAAAAATCTGTGATGAAGCAATGTCGAGCTATAATAAACTTTCGATGCGACAAAAGCGAAATTCCAGCACATGCATCCCTCCACGCCACCCATACACCCGGCCTCTTCGTAAGTTGATTTGAGACTAAAGTAGAGAAATAATGGGAACTTAAATACATCTTGGATAATGCTGAAACATCAGAAAGTTTTATTTTGTTTGTTTGAGGGGAAAAAAGACGTACAAGTTAAGTGTGGCGCTTTCAGAGATAATTTTCTTTGAAATTTTCTCGGAGAAATGTAACGAAGTATTATTTTTGTTCACGTAATCTAAAGGAACTTTTACAAGATGCGACTTTAAATTAACCAAAGAACTCATTTCGTTTGTCAATTATGCATGTATCTTCGCACCTTTTCGCTTTTTCGTATTTTATTATTTTAGTTTTCTCGAAATATAAAAAGTTATACTCGTTAATGAAGTCATTTTTCTTTAATGTACTTCTTTCCAGGAATAGCAGACACACTGTGATCTCAAGTTCCTACGACGTGCTTCACACTTTTAAAAAACAGCGCGCACAAAGTAAGGGGGGGGGGGGGGGGGGAGCCTATATTTACAAATTGTTCGTATTTTACGAAAGTTCTCTCTATGAAATATATTTCTGCCTTCCTTATACATGGCATATTTGTACTTCGCTCTCCCATCCATAAAACAAAAGAAAACAAGAAAAAATGTTTTATTAACATAAGTTAAAACAATAATTTCATTATATATTAATGATGATACATGTTTTTGACTTTAAAGCCGTTTTCAGGCTTCTCATGCACGAGATATCCATGAATCAGCAAACGATTTGAAGGGCGTGTGATTATTTATTTACAACACACACGAAAAATTTACAACAGAGCGAACGTGACCACGTGCGTAACAATTCTGTAGTTTACGTAAGTTTTTGTGCGTCTTATAAATAAACAATTACACGCTATTAAAATCGTCCGCTAATTTTGAACATCCCGTATATAAATCGCAGTGGTAACTATATGGACCATCTGCTTTAACAGTCTTTAACTCTACATTTTAACCACAGAATTTATTCATAAATTCGTACGATTATCAGAATAAACAGCGATTATTTACTTAAACGGCGTTAACCAGTCGATCTTGGTAATGGTGAAGATAAGTGTTTTCTTCGCGGTTCGGACTGAATCCTTAAATATTAATCAGACGAACTATGATTCTCAGTGTAAACAGCGATTATTTCCTTAAACAGCGTTAACCAGTTGATCTTCGTAATGGTGAAGTGTGGTGTTTTCTTCGCGGTACGGACTGAATTCTTTCATATTAATCAGACGAACTATGATTCTCACTGTAAACAGCGATTATTTCCTTAAACAGCGTTAACCAGTTGATCTTTGTAATGGTGAAGTGCGTTGTTTTCTTCGCGGTACGGACTGAATTCTTAAATACTATTTATTGAACCAGAGTCCTTGTGGTGAAGCTGAGTGTTTCTCTGCAAAATAATGCTTCAAAGAGACAAACACGTGTAAGTGATAATGCTTTCGGAACAACTCGGCCCACGCATTTCCACGTGTCATTTGTCTCCCTCAACCACTGCACTGTCCAGAGTCTCACTTCATTTAATTGGTTTGTTTGCTAAACACAATTGCCACAGAGTTTGTCTAATGCAATTAACTAAATTACAAGCGAGACCATTGTCCCATCCCACCGAACAGATAACAATTGTCGTCGAAAGAAAATTCTCTCTGCAACAATGGGGGGGGGGAGAAATTCTGTTTTCTGACATCGAAAATTGCCTCTTACACTAACAGGATTGAATTGCTTGCTAGGGTAACCACTTCCGACAATTCAGTGGTCAGTGGTTTACCACAGAATAAACAGCAGAGTTCCCCATGTATTTCTTCTATCTGAGTCACCCCCTCTTTTCCGAGGGAAAAAATAAAACATTTTTATCCAATGCACAGTCGATCACGAACAATGAGAATTCCGCAAAGAAATACTTACAAATGCAGAAACTAGTTTTAAACTAAGAAAGATCACATTTAGAAGAAATCAAGTGACGTGTATCTACAGCCTATTTCTAAGACGTCTATCGTCATATTAAATTGTATAAATATGTCCAAGGAATATGGACAAAAGCTGCCTACTGGCTGCAGCTGACCGCGAATCTGAAGTAACCTTTAAGGCGTTTGCACGATCGTGAACTTTGATCTTGAAGTTAGCATCCACCACCTGTGGGTAACAGATTGTCGGACATTTGTCGTTCGCACCCTTATAGCGTTAAACCTACCCTCTATTAGTTCACCCCTTATAAATCCCAACCTCCCTTAACGTTCTCCACCCCCTATTGAGACAACCTGATGAATTGCCTTGGTTCGACCCGCGAAGTTGGATGGACATTTGCTACACTCTGTGGTCCTCCATGTACACACATTGTCGATTTCGTGGCCGGGCTAAGGGAGATCCAGAGTAAAATCTTGCACACCGACGACATATAACTCACCAGGACTAACTACGCGGGGTAGACGCCTTCCTGAAGAGCTGCTACCTCGCGTGCTTTCACCCTCAGAAGCTAGAGAGCAAATTTACAAGTTTTCGGTTACGAAGGTTCCCAGGCAGTGCCCGCTCGTCCTTCTGACTCGAAAGTGGGGTAAGGAAAGAAGGTGAGAAGGGTTTTGCTTGGATCGGGACACTTTGTTTCGGGAGGGCGGAATTTCGTGAAATACTGATGTTAACACGGAGCGAGGTGTTTTAGGGAAAGGCATTTAGTGGAGCGTCAAGTTGACTGAACACGGAACACGTCCGAGCGCCGTGTTCCTCCGACCCTCTGTTGCTCTCGGCAAATGAACGAGAGCTGGATTTAGGCAGCGTTTAATTTGCCAAATGGACGGCTGGGCGACTGTCAATCTAGCAACCACATGTTCACTTTTACAAAGTGCATGTGTACACACTTTGTTCTGATTTGTTCGGCTTCATTATACGCCTCCTTCGCGATCCCCAAGTTACGTATATAAATTTAAGCGGAAATTTTGTGAATTTAAGTCTGCCGTGACGCGCATCATACAGAGTTTAATAATTCGTACTGAGTCACTGAAATATACAAGAATCACGATTCGTCTGTGAAACTGCGACCAAGGACTAAATAATGAAAAAATATTTTCACATATTGACTTCCTCAAACTTTAAGACATCAAACAAAAACTTAAATTTATTAATATAATAGACAAGAGATGGCTGATGATCGTTTTTCTTCAAATCACCATTTCCACAGCTGATATGGCAAGGGGGATTTTGGACCTTATGGAATAAGGTTTATTAACGTGCTTACTACTTTAAATTTTCTCAAAAATCTTGACGGATAATCCTCTAATTTAAACATAAATGCCTAAACCTCACATTCAGTCATTAATTTAATTTAAATTACGTAAGGACGAACGCAGAAAATTCACATCGGTTTAAAAGCTAAGATCATCATTTACCGAAAAGTAAATAAATTATCTCATAATTATTTTTATAATTTTATACTTATTTTAGGTAAGTTTTCAGGTTCTTACAGCGGAGATTATGAATACGACTGTGTCGAGTAGTCTGGTATACGTTTACCGACGTTTCAGAGTTGCTTGCTGCCTCCATCGTCAGGGTTAGAAGACTGTTAGACGCTACAACCCAGAAGAAAGCCATTTTCATAATCACCGCCATGAGAACTTCAAATTCTACCAAAGTAACTCAACAATTACAATTGTACCTGTAAATATAATAAAATTTCCCTTTCAGTGCACAAAGGAATAATTATCTAGGGCCCAATCGACGTACTCTAAAACAATGGCTTCTAGGACAATATAAAATCGCATTACCCTAGAATGTTCCATGAATCCTTTAGTTAATAATTACTGCCAAAATAATTCTCATGCATTGCATTAGTTGTGGAAGGGAAAGCATCTGCGTCGGTGGTAAATTTTTCCCTTCAGGACACAACAAATTACACGCTTAGCGAATCACAACGAACGTCACGCCATCTGTCGTAACCTGCAGTGAACTTGGCTGTGGTGACAAATGACAGGCGACACCCACACTGAGGAGAATAACACAGCGGTTTCATCATTGCCCCTCTGGTGATAAGTATTGATCATCGGGACAACAAATTGGTGTTTATGTGTACCATTTCAAATCAAAGTCGTTTCGCTGGAGCCAAATTGCCTCAATACTGGGACACTTCCATTACACTTATTAAATCTCACGCACAGAATTTCTTTCATAAATTAATTTCTTCTTAATCCATACAGATAATTAATTTTGTTCGAATATTGGTTAATTCTTTAACTATTTAACGACATAATTTCAAATGAAGGAGTTATACACCGACGAACTGAATAAAAATATAATAATGAATGGTAAATATTTGACAGGAAGCTGTAATAGCATATTTGAATCCATTAACCCCAGCTCTCCCGTACAGAGCATGACAAACTCAGGGGAATAATCGGTAGGCAGCAATTCTGAATAAACTCTAGGTATCTACCGCCACATTAACCTGCTTGGAGCGGACTTAACTGATGGATGAAATTCAGAAACGATAATTACAGTGAAATACACCAGTCGTCACAACTTTAAGGCTACACGTTTCGATGAAAATTCAACATCATTACGTCTACAGCGTGTATCAGAGATTTAAAAATTGTGACCCGCGGAAAATTGGGATTAAAAAAACATAAACATGCATAACTAATCCCAAAATACTTGGAAAATAAGTCGAGTACAGCAACAAATTCCTCATTCCCATCTTCAGCATCTCTAGCACGTCGCAATGCAAATGTTAACAGGCAGAAAAGTATCACATTGCCCGTCAACACCCTAAGTAATTTTCAAGTGACCCGAGAAACACTGTCCTATGCGATACCCAACACGCAAATCACGGTACGGCGACTGTCACCCCAGCTTCGTATCCGGGAGATCACTGCTTCAAATCTAGACTCCGGAGACTGATATATTTTGTCGTGTTCCGTGATTCCTCCGGGCAAAATTCTGGGACGACACTTTGAATTAAGACAGAACCGCTCCTTCCACATCCTCACCAGTCCAGTATCTATTAATTATCATATCAACGACGGCGTCGTTACACACAATGTCCTTCCATTAACTCATACACGAATAAAATTCTATTCTAAAATTCTATAAACTTTTCCTCTTTTATAAAGCACTGAATAAAAATAGTCACGGTATGAGAGTGACGTGAACCGGATTAAACCGGCTCAGGTTTCGGTCCAGTGGCGGGCTCTGTGAACACAGAAACGAACCTTCGAATTCTAAAAACAACGAAAATTGAACAGCTGAGAGACTATCAGCTTCTTAAAAGTAACTGTGATCCTCAAGTCTTTAATGGCTACACGAAAATAAAAAGGCAAACATTCGAGGATCAAATCGCAGACCGTGGGGATAGGGATTAGAGAGGATGCGGTCTATCAAGATTACTTCCGCGGGCTAACATACTGGTGATGATTTTATCGCAGTTTTTGGGAGAGGGGTGGGGTGGGGGTGGGGGTTGAAGTGTGAAGCTTATTGAAATCTCTCTACGACGGTAGCGGGCGGAGAGGGTGGCAGATGCACTTAGGCGAGCAGGGAAGGAGGGAGGGAGGGAGTATTGTACCCGTGCAGAGTAAAATGTTGTCCGTAATGTACAATGGTGGGACCAGTCTGTCATCTGAAGCTCACGGTGGGTGAACTTGGCTCAGAGCAGACCACAGCCGAGATGCGATCAAATCAGTCATCCATAAAATCACTGTGTCAAAACCTTAACACCAGCGACTATCACCAACAGAGGTGGATGACGGCTGCTGCGTGCAGGAACTGAATTTAATGCCTGGCGTAGTCTATAGACGCTGGAACCATTCATAGGCAAATGTCTCCCTCCGTCCTCTCCTCAGGTCGCGGAGGTCAGCTCTCTGCAGTGAGCGATATTCTGGATGTGGCGAGGAAGGGCACGGCCCTAAAGGCCTTTGTCTAAAGTTGCGGGCACAACTAAATAGAGAAAAATACGTAGAAACTGGAATTATTATTTCCAGTGACTTGTAATTACAGTCGCCGAACGAAAATTACCGTCTCATTTCAAGTCAGTCATTAACCAACCAACAAAACTAACCTAATCTTCAGAGAGCAGTCATTCTTAAGAAACTAATAGTGTCCTCATGTAGTCAGGAAATTCTCAGCATTTTATGGAAGCCGAAGGTTCATTACCGTGTTCACAAAATCCCGCCACCGGAACCTAACCTTTCCCGATCAACATTTTAGACGCATTTGGTTGGTCTCATTTTTTTATTCAGGTGGTCGACGGATGACAAAACGCCTTTTTATCTACGTTCGGGCTTCAGACTAACTCGAGGATGGAGACAGTAAGCACCTGTGAAACGCAGAGCACACGGAGGAGCATCCAGGAGTACAGCCGCCTCCAGACAACACACAATCACAATGTGTGTGACAGAGACTGAAATCACAAGGCCGGAGTTAGGCAGAAAAGGATTTGGAACAGCGAAGACGCGGTGATTTTTCTCTGCGTGTCAAAGCAACGTCACGGCCTTGAGAAATATCTAAAAAGGAAGGTTTTTACTTCGGAAAATTCTGGGGCTCTCGTAGTTTTGTGATCGACAACCAGACAGCAGCTCAGTCACTTAATCGTTGTTTGGTATGAAATTCTGTAATCATCACAGACGAGGAATTTCGATTACCGATTCGTGATTCGATCTTGGATCTCTTGACTAAGATCCAGGCACAAAAGTCTCGACCCCATATATCTCATATATCCCAAAATGTACAAGAATATCTTTATGCAGCGCTATGATCGAACGAACAACAGAATTACGATCTGCGCAACGCCTAACGAACGTCACGTGCGTTTATTCTGTCAGCTGTGTCTAGAGATCATTTCTGAAAAGGGAATTGTTTCCTTGGTAATGACAAAGTGCATTTCGCTGGAATGAACACCTTCACGGCATAAAAACACGAAACGGCACGTACCGGAACGACGCAGTGCGATTAATCCGTAAATATCTCATTATAATTACTCTTATTTTCAATTGACTTTCAAGCGAATTACAAATTACAGACTCCCGTTGAATAAAATGCAGATGTTATCTGCACATTATTTTAACTAGAATCCTTTTTTTTTGAGTCAGATAATTGTGTGTGGTCTATCATGTCCATAATTATAATTATTTTAATATAATTCGAGATGATAAATCATTGTCACGGCCAGGAACAGTTTCTTCCCCGTGAAGCTGTGTCACTTAATTTGCATAATAAAGAAAGCCAGCGAACAAGAAATCTCAAGCCTGTAAATCGTAGATCTGTGTCTTTTTGCATTCAAAAAGAATTCTGATATAAGATGTCCAATATGTTTTGAAAATACACGTTTCCTACTGCGTAATGTATCACCACGTCTTCTGCATTTAAACGTATTTTTTTTCAAGATTCTTAGTAAGCACGCTTCATCCCCCTTATGTCCACAAATTCTCCTGAGTACCCTCTCCTCAAATATCCCTAAACTCCGTCCTTGACTTCACGTGAGAGACCAAAATTTCACACTCTTATAAAGCGACATTTAAAATTACAGATTGATCTATTTTAAGATACCAGCAGATAAACAGAGGCAAAAACATTCGGACGCTTCCATTCAGCGTCATCCCCCCTGCGATCCAAATCTCAGCACCCAGGGGTTCTCTCACGCCCCACCCGGCTTCTGTTGACCACTGGCCCGGAAAACTGGGCCATTGTCGTGAACAACACCAGAGGGGCTTTTGCCCCGTCTCAATTAACTCCCGGATCGTCCCCTTGTCGTACCTCATAGAGAACACATTCTGGTTCAATATAGGAAGGTCCTTGATATCAAATGTCATTAATCCTTTGAAGCCGAAGCTCGTCTGAATAAAATATTTAAGAATCCAGTCCGTACCGCGAAGAAAACACCGCACTTCACCATTACAAAGATCAACTGGTTAACGTTGTTTAAGGAAATAATCGATGTTTATTCTGAGACTCATAGTTCGTCTGATTAATATTAAAGATTTCAGTCCGTACCGCGAAGAAAACACGACACTTCACCATTACAAAGATCAACTGGTTAACGCTGTTTAAGGAAATAATCGCTGTTCACATTGAGAATCATACGAAACGCATAAATACAAAATTGATAATTATTTATTTTTAAAACAGGTGGTACATATAGTTACCACTTGCATTTAAAGGGGTAATTTAAAATTTACTGCGTAATAATTAATTTCATGGAGAAAATTAGTTTGGTATTGCACGATTATCGTAATAAACAGCGATTATTTCCCTAAACAGCTTTAACTAGTTGTTCGTTGTCACAGAAACTTGTTTTATTTAGGGTAGCAGCTATTTTTTTTTTAAAACACGGATGAACTTCGTGCTTCCCGCGGTTAACCTAATAAAATTTCGCGTCCATTCACATCCGCCACGGGCGGGCCGACCTTTAATTTCAGTCTCATCACCTACCACTAACTTGCCACTGTGTTGACACTTTTTAATTAGTATTTTTTTTGACAACAGTGTTGACACATTTTCATTAGTATTTCTATACCACTTCGTACCACATTGGCATCATGTTATCACCTTATTTGACAGTCACTAATAAATATAACATTTGCTACGCTGTAAATTCCAATACGGTTCGATATCATTTGAAGGCTTATTTCGAATTAGCAATGGTTCATATTTAACTTAATGAAATGTAGCGTAATGTCTGTTTTATAAGCGATCACAAAAAGAATGAAAATAGAATTTATACTCGTATTTAAGAACACATCAACGAGTAAACATAGAACGCAGTTTACCCAAAGAGTGTTTTGTAAGATTATCTGAATAAACAGTGATTAAAAGCATTAACAAAATAGTCGTTGTCATGGAGACTGGTTGTTTTCTTTGCGGTAGAGACTAAATTTGTCTGTATAGATAACAGATAGTGTCGGTCGGTTATCATTTGCTTTTCAGGGATTTTGGAACTTACAGGTTAATATTTACGAATGGATGCGTGCGTGTGTTTTACAACCGTTGCCATGGTAATGTTGTAAATGGATTTTGGGCCTCGTGGGATATGACTATAGGTTTCCCGTCGTTCTTGACGGGAATTTCAATAGCCTTTAAATAATATTTAGGTGGACTTCGGATTCAAATCGATGAACAAAGGTGAACAATTTCTTTCAAGCCATTTTTGGTACGGAGGCAGCCATCTTCGGAACCTCAAATCCTATCAGGAATTTCTTTAAATACGAAAGGCCATTTTTAACAGCGTACAGCTTCAGTTCCGCAGTACATCCAATTTAGATCTCGATTTAAAATTTTCAGATTGCGGTGACGTGTGAATGACGTAGCGGGGGAGGGGGCGCGAGATTACGTCGTATTTTTTTTTTTTGCTGTTGGGTTGGTACCGCTGGTAGTGACGGTGTGTGGTTTGGCTTTGAATCCTGTGGTTAGGTCTGATTTGCATACTATTTAGCTTTATCAGTCAGTGGCAATAATTTGTATTGAGGGAGAGAGAGAGAGAGAGAGAGAGGTGTGTGTGTGTGTGTGTGTGTGCGTGGTGTTATGGAGTAAAACCATCACAGCGTAAATGGGGGTAGCCGACGGAGTTCTGGAAATTTCATACACCCTCTTCGTTTGGTGGCGTATATTTAAATTATATTCCGATTGCTTTGCCAAACTCCATTTTCACAGAAAACTGACCTAGATTAAGGCTTTGTATGGACGATGAAACTTATCTCGTACAACTACACGGAACAGAGTCCTCCCTAAGACGCTGACTGTCGCTCAGCTAGGCCTTGTCATGGAACCCGAAACTTCATTACTGTGTCCACAAGAGTCCGCCACTGGTCCCTTTCCTAAGCCAGAGTAATCCAGCTCAGACCTTCAAGACTCATTTTGAAACCATCGTCTCGTCTCTTTCCTTCGGATATGCGACCAGAATTAATTTCTTATCGATCCATTCGCTCTACATGCCCCGCCCATCCAATTACGTTCGATTTAATCACCATGGTAAAACGGACGTGTTTTTTCTCAAGAACAATCTTACCCGTTGTATCGTATGGGTGTAAAACTTGGTACTCAACTTACGGAAACAACACAGACTGAGATTTTTTGACACAAGGTGTCTGAGGAAAAACTTTTGAACGATGACAGACGAAGACACGGGAGACTGAAGAAATCTGCGTAATGAGGAATTTCATAATTGACATTTTTCGCAAAATATTTTGTGTGATCAAATGAATGAAGGTTAAGTTGGCGGTGAGTATAGCACACGTGGGGCAGATAAGAAATGTGTACGAAATTTTGATCCTGCATCCTAAAGCAAAGAGACCAATAGATATAAACGGAAGGATCTCTAATGGATCTCAAGTTAAGCGCAATTAGAATAATTTATTTGGTGAATATTAAAAGGTAGAAACTGTAAGAATTATAATAAAATTATTATTATTGCTATTATTTTATGTTTGGTACGAAATATCTTTTTTCTCACGATATATAAAGCGATCTCCGATCTGACAATCCGAATCCAACACAAAGAAATGCTGGATGATAAGTACAGTTGTACCAACTTTGAACAAAGCCGTGGAATCGGCCGTTCTTTGCTGTCGCAACTTGGGGTGACACATCCCCCGGATAGTCTGAAAATAAAACCCCGATGCAAGAAGGCCCGAGGGGGGCGGATGCCCCCTGAAACGTTGCGCCGCGGATTCTGATAGAAGTTTACCTGACGATGGAGGCAGCAAGCACCTCCGAAACTTCGGATAATTCTACCAGACAACACGGTATAAAATCCCAGAAGACAGTTCACCCCGAACCTCGTAACCTCCGAAACTTCGGATAATTCTACCACGGTACAAAATCCCAGAAGACAGTTCACCCCGATCCTCGTCTCCGTGATAACCTCGAATTACACCAGATTATGACAAATTAATGACGGACTTCA
>NW_019060585.1:193320-215732 GCF_000696155.1 Zootermopsis nevadensis | reverse complement strand
TAAACAGCGATTATTTCCTTAAACAGCGTTAACCAGTTGATCCTTGTAATGGTGAAGCGTAGTGTTTTCTTCGCGGTTCGGTCTGGATTCTTAAATACGATTTAAACACGCCGCAATATCGCAGAACGCTAAAATGTTCGTATTGGGCGTCGTGAGAAAATTAAATCTTAATTGCCTAACGAGTTTGTCCAGGGAATTAGCCTCAGTTATAGAATACGGTTGGGCTAATACTCGTTTTGGATGCATTTCGATGTTTGACCAATGAAACTTAAGCATACGAGCTCGGTGACATTAAACAAACGAAACAAAAGGTGAAAGTATTTTCTGCAATTAACTGTCAATGCATATGGACTGGGATATTTACAAAATTAAATATGACACGGGGCATGCAAATCGCGGTATCATCCATTTGAGTGGACGCGCGTTTAGAATAATTCGGTCAGGAAATTCAACGGCCCCTAACCTAAACTTTCACAGTCAGCGGTTTAAATTATTTGCGCTTGTAAATATTTAAAATATCAGAAACACCTTATATTACTTTCAAAATATGCCCCAAAGTGTTTAACTGTAACCCCCTCAGCAATTCGGCGTCACTGCAGACAATAAACAAATTCAGTAAATCGTAACTGAAACATGCATATAAATTTTTCATACTACATTTCCATTAGGAAAAAAGTTATCGTACCTTAGATAAAATCAAGCGGACGAGATGGGTGAATCAGGTAGCACGCAAGGGGGAGGTGGTAGCTGCATCTTCGGGGAATACACCACTTGATGGAAGTATAATATTAAAATGATTTAAACCAAATAGCGTGCGAGTGTGTGTGTGGACGGGATTTGTCTAACTCAGGATACGGTAAAAATGGACGGATTCTGTAAACGCGGGTCCATAAAAGCCGAGGGACTTCTTCACCAGATGAGCTACTACTAGCTTCTCAGAAATCATAATCGGCACAAATCAGAGAAGTTTAAGATCTTTATCATTTTATGTTTCTCAGAGTAAAAGGCGAGGCTATTTGCGTAATTTACTAACTTCAGATTTCCTGAAAATATCGCGAAAATACGAGACAGAATTCGGTCAGCGCGCTCTCGACTTCGACGTCGTCCTGTGCCAGACGCGGCCATTATTAAAGAACTACGAGAACTCACATCAGATGATCTATGAATAAGACAAGTTACTGCAACGCCGTCTCGGTCTTCTCACCTGCAGATGCTCCGTCCGGTAGGTGACCGGAGGGTTTGGCGGCGATCTTCCCGGCAGCCACGCGGCGAATCCATCCCCAGGTCCGCCTCGACCTCCAACACAACGAAACGCGATCATGGAGCAAACGAATCTACTTCTGTCTCATCAAGTTGATTCTCCCGTGTGCTTCCTCAGACACTGCTTTCAAATTTATAGAGTCCATTGCCTTAATGGTCACACGAACCCGGAAGAACGCGAGGCAGATGGCTTCGCGGTGCAATTTAAACTATTACCAGAGCGTTTCCACAGATCTTCAGCGCATGTCCGAGAAAGAAATCTATTCGAAAAAATTTCATATTAATAATTATATGTCATTTGACAGGCGTTATTTGAAGATGTTACAAAATGTGTCTCACGAAACCATAACAATTTCTTATACCCAAGGTTTATCACAGCGGTGAAGATGGAAACGATAACTTCCTCCGAAACGACGTCACAACCAGAATAACCCAAATGATAATTTATATTTCCTTGGACATCACAGAATGAAACTAGCGACTTTTTTAAAAAAAAAAATTTGTACCGCTAAATTTGGGTTCGATTGTATTTCCCACCGGAAGGCACCCCCCCCCCCTCTCACATGAGATTAAACCCAAGATAGAACGTTCTCAATCCCCCCCCCCCTCACATGAGATTAAACCCAAGATAGAACGTTCTCAATTGAATCACCATATTACAATATTAACCGCCATTCCTCATCCGAAATTCCTGCGCTACGTCGGGTATTAACTGGCAACACCTGTACGAGACGGAGCTCAAGACGGGGCTCAGGTGACATCTGGTAGACGGCGAACCCCAGATCATGAGCTAGATTGCACAGAATATATGAATTTACATGAGTTGTCATCCATTCGTGCGATACATTAATTTGATACCAAGGTTTCAGCCCAGTGACGCGGTAATTGTTTCCGATAAGGACAACCTACATTTCACTACCCGTTCCGAAACCATACAAAATACATAAATAGCCTTTAAAATTATACGAAACGAAACTGTAGAAAATTAGTGTTCATTTTAAGCGTTATCTACGCCTTTAATTTATTCACACCGTGTAAATACAGCAGGTGTTTTCGTGTGTCCGAGACCGACTACGCGAGCTCACTTGAAATTGTGACATCTCAACATTTAGAAATTAAGTTTTATGATCGGCTTCACCGCCGCGAAAACCTCAAATCCTAAGTGATTAAACTGGCTAAGGAGGTGGTCCAGTGGCGGGATGTTGTGAACACTGTGATGAACACTTAAAGAGTTGGGGATTTGTTAGACGAGCGACTTTTTCGCTTTTCAAGGAGGACCCTGATCCTTGGAGAAAGTTATTTCTAAGACGAATGACAGACACTCTTTTGCGTCTCGGTGTTCCGTGGAACATCTCCAAGACTTACAGATGCTCGACAAACAAACACAAGGCCTCACAGGTCATGCAGAAGTAACGATTACAAGGCCAGCAGCGCGTACGTCATCACCAGGAGACGGCCTCATGTTACCTGGTGTCGTAACACTCGCTTAGGCAGATCGCACGTTCTCAAGAAACTGAAGACGTCCTAAAGCCGTGTGGACGGACTTTCGGATGAAAATATTGACTCAATGTGTATTTATAAGCCAATATCAACTTCAGCCCTAAACATGGAAGCAGTAAATTCACCCGAAACATCGGCATCTACTTGTCTACACAGCATTACGACCCAGAACAACGTCTCATTCGACCTAAGTTACTGGAAAAGCATCGTTAAATAAAATATAAATAAACATTGACCGAGACGAATCGGAGAGGAAGTGGTTGTGGCCTATTTAGAGACAGGCCGCCATTTTCCCGAGAGAGACTTTGAACTATTAATACATCTCAATCAAGACATCCGACGATCCTGTCGGAAATCGAACCGAGAACGTACTTCGGATTTACGATCTGAGCTACCTTGCTCGATGCTGCCATCTACACGTGGTTTAGGAGCGTGACGGTCGTGTTCATGATTCGCCAGGACATCCAAGCCCCAGGTGGGCCCAGATGGGCATGGGAATAGACCAAATTTGTACGTAATGGAAACTGCATTTTGGATGCATGAATCCACGATCCAGTGCCTTATAACAGGTTCCAGCATCACTGTAATTCTGATCTTTCTATCCCAGACGCAAGTAACATTTGATAGCCGACACGTACTTCGTGATGATCACTGATCAATTTGCTTTGTACTACCACAACCAATAAAAGAAATTTCCCACGACAATACGCGAAGAGATTATTTTGCGGAGAAGAATCTTGAAGCCACGAATTCATATTTATTATTAAAGACACCGGAACTAGCACGATTTTGTGGCACAAACTCTTAATCCCACTTTTACAGTTCATTTTGGACTTAAGACGTCAAAAAACAGCTTTATTTCCCTTCAGAACGGAAGCCGTGATTCTGATTACCGCAGAAAATCCGACAGACCTCAATTCGGAACGATTTCCCTCGTAAACCACAATCCTCTTCATTTCCTTCACATGCTCTTTCTCATCTTTATATCACCTCTTTAAACAGCGCTTCTAAAAGCTGCCCAACGATAGCAGCACATACAATACAGGATATTTTGCCGCCTACTCTCATCACTTAGGATTTTCTATGGCAGCCGAGCCACGTCACAGTGTTGTCCGACATTTCGTAGAAATTTAATAGCTCTATCTTCATCCCTGAAGATGGAGGCAGTATGTCCCTCCAAAACGTTCGTATCTACTAACAACTCCACACGAAGTTAAAAGCCAAAAGTACCGACATCTTCACCACCGTGAGAACCCCAAGTCTCCTTTCATTTTCTAAGTCCTTAATCAAGTCCTCTGCCCTTTTCGTAATATATTTCGTAAGAAATGTTTATAACAGCAACAGCTGTTTAAATCCGTTCTTGGCCTATTTGAATATTCTTGCATTTATTTGGGGAACCTGAGAAAATCACAAAACGCCTCAGTTAGTTTGGACTTTAGTCTGGCCAAAAAAATTAGAACCAATCAGCTCTCCAATACAAGTCCTCGTCGATATGAAATAATCGATAAAATTACCTCCAACCTTCGCTGTTTACAATGCTTAATCCGTAAAACAATTTAAGTTGCATTAATGCGGTACTGTCAATTAAATTTCTATCAATAAACCTGCCGAAATTATGTAAGTAAAACAAATGAATAATTCATCACGCAAAGCTACAGACAAAAGGGATTTGATATCCGCCGCCAGGGTCCACTGTGGCGAAGTCCTTCAAGCTCGTTCCAGTCCATCCATCTCTTCTGACCACATCAGTCGCATGATTGCACGCTCCGTGTGTGTCTTGATTCCTAAAAACCTACCTGTGTGCCCCCCCCCCTCTCCCCAGGCCCTGTCATAAAACCTAACCTAACCTACAACACTTCGCTCGCAAGGACACTTGCCTGCCATCTGTGTTGCAATCTTAATAAAAGCAGCAGAACTCTTAATGCAAGAGATTTTCACGGCTGAAAATGTGGATTACAGTTTTCAAGGTCACGACGCCAGCGTTTCGTAAAACTGCCGCCTCCATTTTCAGGATAGAAAGTTACGAGATTTCTAGCAAACATGGACGTACCAAGGAATAAGACATCGAAGTCACATTAAATTGTAGTTCACACAGTCGCTGAAGGATTCCTTACGATTTATTATTTTAAGTTTATGTCAGGCCCCGCGGAGGACACTGAAAAGAGAGTCTTTTTTTTTTTTAAATTATTACGATGGTCCATGAACAGACATGATCTGGATGCTGATTGGTTCAGAATCGCAGTCGACATTCATTCGTGCATGTCAGCATGTCTGCGAAGTCACCAATCACGTGCGACGAATTCCACTGTCACCGAACAACTAATACAGACGAGTCACGAACCATGAACGGACAATGTTGGGAAGGAAATGCTAAGGACATGGCAATAAGAAACATGGGCGCTGTTTTGAATGACAATCAAATGCAACAGGATGACAGAGAAGTATGTATCATTTTCATCGACGTGTGTTCTTGTAAACATGGCTGACGTATGATTTGTCGAATGTAAAATGGCGAAAACTGTCAAAGGAGAGCCAAAATACAGAGATTTCTAGCTGAGAGTTATGAAATTACGTGTGAATATAAAATTCTACTGAGGATTTTTGTCTTCTGGGTTATGACCTCTCGCCTTCATTTTCAGGGTATAAATGAAGATGCAGGAGACGTATTCCTCCAAAACGTTGGTAACTATGTATAAGACTAGACAGCATCAGAACCCAGACGTTCACACTCAAATTTTCATCGCTTCGATAACCTCAAATCTCACGTTTCGAATCGATTTCAAACGATAGGCAGAATTATAATAATTTCGCGTATTTTAGTGATGTCGCAGCTGCGGGCTTCAGAATCGGGATGCTGAGACGATCTTTGTCAACTGGTCGTATTAACATAAATAGATGGCGTACCTTCTGCAGGCGAAGGCTAAAACATTATTCAACGTGGATTATAAGGTATTACTCGTTTGTTATACGGGCGGTAAGCGTGCAGACCAGTGTTCTGTGTGGTACATGCGACATCGGCCGCGGTAAACTTGTACGAATCCACGATTCCTTGTTCAGCAAAATACTCTCTTGCCCGACCAACAAGTAAACCAGGACATATATCAATTGGCTGTCAAAACGGACGGACAGACGGTTCTGAAAGCCGGTACGCGCAGTGACCGTAATGCTCATATCGAAGAAACAGGTTTCGTTACAAAGAGCACGTTTTAAATCCAGAAGTATGATTTTTTTTTAAACCGTAAAATACGTTCCACTCCTCAACACGAAAGAGTACGAACCCCGTCCAGTTGGTGTGCAGACGACGATGTTCCGCTGACCCATTCCATCTCTGAAGACGTCTGTCTTCTGTGTTGTTACGCCGTGCAGTCCGGTAGATATTTGTAGACGTTTCAGAGAGGTTGCTGCCTTCATCACGATAACTCATCGTCCTGATGATGGAGGCAGCAAGGACCTCTGAAACGTCGGCCAATATCTACCAGACTGCACGGCGTAACAACCCAGAAGACAGAAATCTTCTTTGGATAACTGATTATAAATGACTGTACTGTGGGTGGACTGTAAATATTTAAACTTCGTAAACGTAGGCCAATATCACTCCTGATCGAATGGCGAAATCTGTCCGCAGACGTCAATAATACGAGAGAATGCAGAAACAACAAATGGCTTTATGCATTTCGATCTCCAGAGGACGGAGCTCACGAGGCGAATGTGTTGGCAGCTTCGCTGGTCCATGATCTTGCGGTCCCTGATAATGTTTACGAATGCGAGTGCTGGAAACTTTTAGATTTTGAAATACACGAACACGTTCAGAGCAATTAGACGACTGTATTTAAAATTGGCCCGAAAAATTATTTCTCGAGACGCCGAAACGCAGAATTTAAGTCAGAAGACGATGCGACTCACTAGAGGCTAATAAAAATATTTATTTTACAACTCCTAGTCATTCGTGATACGACACAATTAAAATGTATTTTAAGGAAATAAGTTGTAAAGAAAACAACTCGGTTGAACTAGAAGCTGATGGAATCTACCGCGACAAATTTGTGATATCGAACTCTTATCTTGCACGGAAAATACGTCTCAGATGAGTAACTATCAGCTGTTCAAAAAGACTTTGTATCCAGTTAATCTTAAAATGCGCGTAATTCTTGAATTTTAACTATGGATTTTTTTTAGCGTCTGTTCGCCTCGCCCCCTTAAGCACGGATAAACGGATTATCATTAAATTTGAGATCCGAAGGCCGCCTTGGTTTCTATGGTTACCTCCTACGTTCATTCTCATCCAACCTGCACGGCCAGCAATTAACGAAGATAACGTAAACACGCATAACCGTAGAGAATAATAAATGAACTTCAAGTACGCAGAAGACACGGCCCTTAATTCCCAGTGACCTACATTAACTCCCCTTCTGAATGAATAATGAATTTCAAACAGAAATCAGTAGGCGAAGTTTTCTCTGTAAGAAACAACAAATATCGCAAATCGTCGGCATGTTAATAACAGAATAAAGTTTAATGTGCCGGCATTCTGAGCAGGGGCTGTCACGAGCGTTTGTGAGCCTGAATCAATTTACAACACGCGCCCGCCAGAGGCCACTCAATTAGACGCACGTGTTGGCCTACACAGCAACCCGACACCCTCCTGTGTTAAGCGCGACCACTAATTTACAGGGGCCCGTGAAGTTCTCATTTGCAGCTAAAAGAAAAATGTGAGATTTGCGGGGATGAAGAGTCTTCTGGTAGAAGTTCACCGACGTTTCAGAGGCGCTAACACAAAGACAATTGAAACGACGGTTACGAAATTGTAACAGACTTCAGAACAATAAAAATTAAGATTTTCGAGAAATAATTTGCTTTGTTTCCAGTAATTGATTAGTTTTAAAAGTACTTGTTTCCAGTGACTGATTAGTTTTAAAGGTATATTGAATGGTCTACGACGCCTTTTAAAATTGCATTTTATGAGAAACTGGTGTCTAAGAACTTAAATCGCTCTTACGTTAAGTCAATTTTAATTTTGTTACCCAAAATCCCAAATGGCCCGCCTCTGCCGATAAGTTAAACTGAAGACCCGATTACAAAATTTCTTCGTAATTAATACTCGCGAATTTAAATTTCAAAACACTACACCCAGAACATAAATTCAACATTACGACGACGGAATTGAGGTGGATTATTGTTTTTAACAGGGGATAACTCACCCTATTTAAAGTGTATTTAAAGCTCAACCCCTTTTGCTTTGTGCAGTTCCCCCCTTCTTAATTAGGCAACTCGTGTGACACGGGATCCCTTCAGGGCGACGAAGGGGACCAGAAGAGCACGTCAAATTGTGTTCCGAAACGATACTTAGAACGCGCCTGTCAGCCGAACACTGCGCTGAAGTCATCAGACAGGTACCTCTGTGGTACGTCCTCAAACCTAAATGATATTTTAAAATTACGCGATATTTCTAAGTAAAAGTCGCGTAACAAAGCGACCGCTCCAAAATTCCTGCGCAGTGCGTGAATTTCCTAACTTGTACGTCCAATGCCATTATAAATTATTCCGTGTCTTCTCAAGGAAGAGATTACTTAAATTCTGGCGTGTGTCTGCAGCTGTCACCAAACTAATCCCCTATCCCCAATTCCCCATAAGGCACTGATCTCGCTAAACGCGGGTTTTGCGATCGTAATACCCGCGGTTGGTTAGAAAAATTTCGTGAGGCGCTTTAATCCTCTCGAACCTCACAATCTTCTTGACAGTCCATACAAAATGACGTTTACTCGGGTACAAAAATTTGGTTTGATTTCTCATCGCGAAGACCCCGGGGGATTTTTCTCCGAGTTCTTTCCGCTAATCATCACTTCACCACTGCCCCATATTCATCTATCACCGCCCCGCGCAATGTGTGAGATGGCCGAGACCAAGAGGCTTATTATCACATCCTCGGGGCCAGGAGTTAGACGGCTTCATCACTGAACGGACACTTTGTTAGTCTCTGAGTAACGTAGTTTACGAAAAACAACAAAACTCCGACCAAATCTCTCCAAGAATTTTCCATCTCTCCCGTCACAGTTTTAAATCGCATTATACAGAATTTGGAAAGGTCTATTGCTGCAACATAACGTAACGAGTCTTTTAAAAGACTACGTGAAATTGTAGAAATCCAATTAATAAAACCTTCACTAATTCCTTCATTTTGAACTTCGTCGATCGTCAGTCGACATTTAATTAATTACGACAAACGTAAGATTTTAAGGACGGAACTTCCTTCGTCGTAAGGTACGAAGGTACTTAGTTATCCAGCAGACCGAGGGCCTCGAGGTCCATCCCAATTTCATCCATAAAACAATACATTTTACATTCAAGCAATAAAGCAAATTACGAAATAAATTTGTGAACTACGAGGTGAAAAGAAAAATCATTATATGGCACAAATTAACAACGTAGCAGTCATAAATACGCCGTAAACATAGTTTCTTCTGCAATTAATATCATCGCCCACACGAACCCCTCGGAAAACAAACGAGGTGACGAGTAATATTTGCGCCGTCCAGTGGCTAACGAGTACAAGCCAAGATAGCAGCGACTCACGCGGCGAAAAACGAAGGCTTAAAACAGCAGAGCATCATCTGCGTATCGCCATCTTCCAGCTGTGATTAAGCTGGCTGCGTTAGGTCCATACTTATCCGTCTTCGTCAGTTTCTGCGGGGTCTCTGCTACGTCACTGACCATAATTCACGGCTTATTGCGGAAAATTCCCGTCTTCAATCTGTTCTATTTGTCGCGTCTACTTTTAATTCTCGGCTTATTGCGGAAAATTCCCGTCTTCGATCCTCTGAGCGTCAATCTGTTCCATTTGTCGCGTCTACTTTTAATTCCTTCGCGATATTATTATTTATCTTCAGTACTTCGTCTCTGTTGTTCGGATTTTATAATTTTCTCTTCAAGTTCCTATGCTAAATATATTCGTACACACTACAGATTTCCCAAACAGAAATCGTAAATCAAAATCTTACGGTCACCGAACATCGGCGTAATTTTGTTACAACCAAAAACCAACGAATATAAGACCGTGAGAAATGCGGGTGTCCAGAAATAAGACGTAGAAAAATATGCATCACTTTAATGGCGCACTTTCGTCAAAAAACAAAAAAAAACTTTACGCTAATCTAACAAACAGCGACACGTAACAAATTTTTCGACGCAAACGAAAACAAAATTTTCTAGCACGAGGAGAGTTCGATGCCGCGGCGTACACAAGCTAATCCAAGTGCAAAATTCGATTTTCTTCTTAAATCGCCTGAATTTAAGAGGAAACGCTGAAGATTTGTGGCGATGGAAATTTGTACGTCGGGAAAGCAAGCGAATTTTTTGCGTTTCGCTCAGGAATCGGCATTCGTATTGTGAACGTGCGAGAAGCGTGGATGACAGACAGACAGAGATAGAGAGAGAGATAGATGAAAACAAAATAAAAGAAAGACGACAGTCCGCTGAGTGTAACACATAATTAGTAAAACAATTACAGCCACGTTCCAGTGGCCGGGCACGAAGTTCCACCCTGCTGCATGCGAGTACGTAATTACATCTCATTACCTGTCTCCACGCCCGCCTTTTCATTTCGCCAGTAATTACACGAGACGTCGACAGCGGATTGGTGGAGGGCTTCTTTTTTTTGGGGGGGGGGACGTCATCACGAAAAAGCTACAACGCGGTTGGTGCCGCCTTGTGTGTTAAAACGGCGCTCACTTGAAGCCCGGAGTTTTCTGCCGGAAAAGAAAAACACTTCGAGAGGCGTCCTGAGAAAATACTAACGCCGTCATCGTGCCTTGATCCCGGGGTTCAAAGGCGTATGGAGGCGCGGGGAGAAATATCCACGCGCTTTAGAAACCGACACAAGTTGAAAAACATTGCAGCGAGGGGAATTTCGCCCTCCCCGGAGTTTGCTGCGTCTGCTGGTGGAGTCGGTCGGTCAGTACGTCTTTAAAGACCGACAAAAGACGAACGCACGGCGCAACAACCCAGAAAAAAAACAATTATTCCATAACACGTTGACTACTTATCCGCAAGAACGGATGAAAAACTTAAAAAAGATTCCTAAAGCTTTGAGTACGTCAGAATGAAATGTAAAAAGGACATCTGAAAATAGACAAGTGGAGACAAAGAAACGAAAAATACCGAAAGCAAGGGAGAACGAGGTCAAATAGTAGAGAATCAGAGGAGGAATTAGCAAAACTTGAGAATGGTGGCAGTATTTTCCTTCGAAACTCCGTGTCTACCTACGAGTCCACTCGTCGTCATAGCCCAAAACGCCAACATCGACATATTTACCGCCTACAGGATGTTAAACGTCCGACGCCTTCAATTTCCGTCCATAATGGTACGTCCTAACGTAACTCACGAGCGAAATATCGACTTCCGATCACGTAACACTTCGAAAAAGTCCTCGAATCCGTCTATGAGCAATGGCCAACCGAACGATACGCAGATACATTCATTAAATGACCAACTTTGTTTGGATTAATATCACTGATAGTGAAATAAATAAATACTTTTAGGTAAGTATACGATTACTATAAAAAATATTTTAAGGTGGAGAGGAACGTAATTCTGTACATGAACCATACCTTCAGTGCGTCATTAAATTCCAGTGCCTCAGGAGCAGATGCCCGAGGTCTGACGCTGGTGTTCGTTGTCGACGTCCGATCTCGTAAGAAACTTCGAAAACACTTCTCTTACACGCCAATATTCTGAAGAATGACTTCAAGATCCTGTGAGACAGAAAATAAATTACTTAAATCAGAGTTAAACCAAATCAAATTAAATACAAAAAAGTTCTACGTACAGAAATATGATTTTTTTTTAAATTCAGACACGTGACTAGTTATGACTTTTCTTGGCGACTCAGTTAATCCTTTAAAGCTCAAAACAAGTTCATCTCAATAACATTTAAAGATGCAGTCCGTACCGCGAAGAAAACACCACGCCTCACCATTACGAAGATCAACTGGTTAACGCTCGTTTTAATTAGCCCTTTGATGCCGAAGCTCGTCTAAATATTAAAGAATTCAGTCCGTACCGCGAAGTAAACACCACACTTCACCATTACAAGGATCAAATGGTTAACGCTGTTTAAGGAAATAATCGCTGTTTATTCTGAGGATCGTACGAAACCCATAATGAGAGTCTATTAACCCGTCTAAATAATATTTAAGAATTCAGACCGTACCGCGAAGAAAACACCGCACTTCACCATTACGAAGATCAACTCGTTAACGCCGTTTAAGGAAATAATCTAAAAATCTTCCGAAATACATAAATACACTCTGTGGACAAAATAAGGAGTTGCTGAAAGTTAATGCAAGTGGTACATATAGTTACCGTCATTCTTCTAAAGTTTCAAGGCACAGAACTTTAGTGAATTTGCTTATTGGTGTTGCAAGCGTTCAACGACGTAACATAATAATGATGATGACGATGATGATGATGGAGCAGAATTTTGTAAAAGGGAGTGAATGTTCTCACTTAAGCCGCTGTACGGGACGAGAAGGTCAGCTGCGACTTCAAGGTGTTTTTTCATGGCTTATTATAAGGTACTTAAGATTATCAAGACATCGGACACAGTTGTTCTGGCGTCCATCTGCCCTCGTATCGGTCCGTATCTTGGCAACAGCATTGCCGTTAAATGCCGTGGCGTCCGGGTCATGTACGGCCCACTGAAAGCCACACGGTGCTCATCAAACATGATGCCGACACGCGTAAAAATGTTTTAATTAACATTTTATATAATTATTTTAACGTGTTTTTTGTTTCGAAGCCGTGAAACATTTTCTGTAAACTAAAATTTAATATCACAATAATTTTTCTGTGCGTTATTTATGCAGCATACTTGTTTCTAAAACCACAATGTTTCGGAGCTTTGTTTTACTTCCGTCTTCAGGTGAAAGTACGACATAACCATGGCCTATTAAGCCTCCTGACGAAGCTAATCTCAAGTGATGACAACAGGGGGGGGGGTCAACACATCGGGCGTCGTACTTTCACCTGAAGACGGAAGTAAAACAAAGCTCCGAAACATTGTGGTTTTAGAAACAAGACCAAAAACAAATTTCAGCGCCTCGTATCATAGCAAGAAACCTCCAAACTTCGACTTCGCAACATGCTGGCTTCTTTACTGTTAAAAAAAGAATCGCCCCTTGTCGTCTGTCCACGATTGTTTATTCAGTACATTCGCAGGTGACCTGCGTAGCCGATCTGGGAGGCATTACCCTCCAGGTGACCACCGAACACGAAACACGGCCGGTAGCCGACGAGGGACCCGGGAAATATAAATACGACGTTTCGTAATGTCAGGAAAGCCAACTTACACGGTCATGTTTATGCCAAAAATCGGCGATAATTATCGGCATTTATCTTATCACACTTTCAGTTCACACGAACATTCTCTGAAGACGAGTGTCAAAGATTCGTTTGGTTCAGATGGATGTTGTTAACACGGTAATGAACATTTTAATTGCATAAAATACGAGGGAGGGGGGTTCTTTACTAGCCCAGTGACGACACAACGGCCCAATATATTTACGAGAACTTCGTGGCTCCAAAGGGTAGCGTCACCGTCTAACACTGCACAATAGTCCATGCAAATCGCCAATTTGTTTGTTACGTAATATCACAAACGTGTCCCTTCCCTCTGATTTCATAATTCCTGTTATTTTCAGCGAAACTCTGAGTCAATTTCGTCGATTTCCACTCAAAGCAAGAAACCTTTTTTTTTCAAGCCCAAACGGATAAAATAAAAATTAATTTGTAACTTAGTCGTAGATATTTTGTAAAGAATGATAAATGGTATTTACCACAGCACGTGTTTCTATTCATTTAATCACCAACCTCCCTTTTTCGTTCGCTAATTCTTCAGATGTTTAAATTTTTCAGGTGTTTCGGCACGTACTTATGCACCCTTTATCACTGACGAAATTAAACAATTCGCTGCACCAACTTTCCATCGTCGTTCACAACAGAGGATCCACAATATTCTTCAAAACCACTTTTAATCATCGGAAATTAAAATAACTGCGACTGTGAGAACGTTATCGATAACAAAATATAAAAGAACGTTAAAGCAACAAAGTGCTTTAATAAATATTTTAATAAATTTAATTATAAAGCCGAGTGACATCATAATCGCACACAAAGAAAGATTTTACTTTGATTAAAAATTATAGAAAAAAGATGTCACGTTCCAACGCCGAGATTAAAATGATTTCTTTCCCACAATTAATGCACTGTGGCGGGCATTTTTAAAAAAAAATCACTTGCGTTTCACTTTAAAAACAAAAGAACACATTTCACATATTCGTCGTTCTGAAACTAACCTCGGCTATCAACAATCAGGCGACACTTATGCCACTGTTGAGGAAATGAACTGCGTCACAGAGTTGACTTCCGGTGAGACGAGACGCCATTTTGTCGAACTATCTCGTCTTCGGGTTAATTGCGTGTACGAATCTGTAAGAGAAAAACGGCCTTAGAATCGATTGTTAAACTCAAGCAACAAAGCAAGAGTTAGTCAGTAACTTTGGATCGTTTTTAATAACTAAACACGAGAATAAAATTACGCAACAATGACCAGTACTTTTTTCAAATACGTTTACGACGTTATTTTTTCGAGTTAATCTGATTTATATTCCGTTAGTTTAAAATAATGATACACGCCAATTGTTCGGTGGAAATAAGAAATATTCAAGTCTTTGCGTAAACAAAAATAAAATTTGTATCTAGAAATTGAAGAAGTACCTCTGTAATGATTTAGGCGGCTGCTTCCAACGGTGACGTCACAGGCACCAAGACACTGATAAAGGTTGGTATTACTGCTGTGGAAATAGGTTGGTAACCTTAGCCGAAGAAACCGTTATTCAACTGTTGTATTGTTAGGAGTTTAGGTATTTGAGGATTCACGTTTAAGCAAAAATGGTTTTAAATTAATTACGTCATTTCAGGCAGCACACACAGAGGGCAGTGTTCAACAATGGCGATAAACAAAAGAAAACATTCAAGGCGAACTTCATGTCAAAGAACATGAATGATATCTCGGCTGATACGTGAAGGGCGTATGGATATTTTATTACATAATTTACGTGCTTCAATGATGTTCTGTGGCGTGAACTTTGAACTCTGTCCTACCCTTAGGAGTCCAAAATAACGTTTAAGTCCAAAATTACTAGCAGTGCACAGGGAGTTACGAAACAGGATGGAGCAGGCCAGTCCTTTTAGAAAGTCATGGTCTGTGGCACTCTATAATCGAGAGAAACTTCGACATAAAATGCTGCATCTTCAAGGCTGAATTACATGAAATATTCATGACTGTCCGAGAAATGTGATACGAAGGAAGATAATCTTTTTTCCAGTGCTAATGACTGACGTAATAACGCAAAAGTCTGGGGTCTGAGGGTAAATAATCTTTTTTCCAGTGCTAATGACTGAAGTAATGACGCAAAAGTCTGGGGTCTGAGGGTAATTAAACCGAGTGAAGAATTTATCGTGAAAAATTCATCAGTACAAAAAATGCTACTGAAAAACATTGTCAGTCCAGGGGGAAATAAGTCCCAAGACGTAAAGACTTAGGATAAGTCTAAAAAAAATCCTTAAAAACTTTCTACTGTGACGTAAGTCATTTCTGTCATCCCAAAATTTCTGAAATTGCTGAGAAAACTGTCGATGGTCACGTGACAATATTAATAAAGACGTATGAAGCCTAATAATATCCAGATGATGTACTTTTTGAACATCAGTGGCAAGAAATCATCACAGGATAAACGATATTTTTTAAAAAAATTAATATCTTAGTTTAAAAATCTTTAAAGTAGGCTGTTTAAAATCTCTGGAGAGTTTAAAATATGACGAGACACGAAAGAAAATCTTTTGCTATAAGTTTTAAGTTCGTAGATTCTGGTGGCCATTTCAAAACAGAAGCCAATGAGTGGCGAACGTATAAGACGTGAGGAGCTAACGGGGGCGAGACGTCAATTTTCGCTAAAAAAGAATAATGCTTCAATTGTGCAAGGAAAACAGGACTTCCCACATCCGTGCAGAAAAGTCCTTCGTATCACTGTGCTTCACTCTACTGGCGTCCGAGAGAAACAGATCTTGGAGATAAATCCGTCAAGAGCTGACGGGAATCAGAACGAGGGATGATGATATTTGGTGACACTGTGCAATTTTGAGCTGATTCTGCAGTGGAAAATAACGAAGGTAATTGAGAAGTAAGAAGGAATTTCGCAGATATGAAGACCCTGGTACATAGACGAGTCTGATGGGATGTTCCTGGAGAGATGTCGTCGGAAATGTGGAGCAGGAGGCGAGGCGAGGTCTCACTGCCGACGGCAGTCCTCCCTGGGAGACGCTGAGCCAACTAGACGTTCCAGTCCAGATGACCTTGAACACATCCTGGAGCCGAAGATCGTCTTCGGGGGTCTCGTAGTCCCAGAAGCGGAAGGCCAGTGGGCGGACCATCAGCAGGCGCCGTTCTCGAGGAACTGCTGTCACCACCTCCGAAGAGGTCCTCGTGTGCAGAGCTGGCCAGAATCAGTAGCGACCGGAGAGATCTTCACTTGACGTTGTCTGAAGCAAGAATGCAACCATCACCGACGTCCCATCCCAATTTTATATGTAAGTCACAAGCTGGAGGAACCCGAGTAGAAGGGGAAGGAGGTAAAAGAGGAAGGAGGTAGAGGCTTTTTTTTTTCATCAGGCTGCAAGCAGCGGCAGGCGGGTCTCCTCTACTCATCTGCAAGTCCTATAACAGAGCTAATTATCAAGTTAATATGGACATTCTGTATGGGGAAGCAGCTAGAGGCTTTCTATAGTATAAAGGGGTAGGAGGAGGAGGGGGGGGGGAGGTTTTGGTTTGGAGCCAGCAGTGATAGAGTGAGACAGCTTCGCTGATCCTTATATGAAGTGGGAGTGAGAAGGCGATACTACATTGATATTATAAGTTGCTTCAATCGCTGTATTCATTTGTAAACTAACCAGCCTGGTATATTCCAGGGAAGTGTATATAGTGTTCGAGGAGCATGCAAGGCGCTGCACACACAACCACCCCAGACGTTTGCTCATGCAACTTTCATACAATTTAAAGTGCCCGTTATTCAGTGAGGGGTGGCAGTGGCGGTTGCAGGGAGGAAGGAGTAAGGATTATGCAGGAGATGGAGAGGAGGGGTGCCTTAGAGATGTTTGGATCTTAGCAGGTGCCAACATGGTGGGAATTTTGATTCTGGCCCCTGACGCCTGTTGTGTGTGTCAGCATGAGTCTGAGGAGGTGTTTAAAAAAAATCTCTCTCTCTCTCACACACCCTTAACATTACGTATTTCAGGTCTTTCTTCTCTTATCTAGTACGGCACATACTTTCTTCGTTCGTGAAGGGAATATTAGGAGCTGTGCCGTATGGATCTCGTCTCGTAGCAGAACACTGTTTCCATGCATTGACAAGAGGGATACTGGTGGGGGAGGGGGGCGTAGGAGCAGAGGAGAGGCGAGGCGAGCCATGCCGAAACATATTCATTTATACATTCATTCATTTCAACCGTCGAGCGCTGTTGGCTGCTGCTTGAATAATATCCAAATCTGAATATAAAATAATGATAATACATATATGGATGAACACTCGCGTCACGTCACCATGGAACTGACACACATTTCGTTATTCTCGGGGCGATGCGCGTTAAACATCGGGCGAACTGTGGGCGGTCTCATTCTGCCAGTGGATGATTAATTCGTTCTGTTTGTGGCGAGGACCTCGAAGGAGCCCCAAGGCTGTTGTTAGTTTGTCTGTCTGTCCGTCTAACAGAATTTCTATATCTTTGTCTTTCTCAGAATTTAGGACAAATGTCACTGTCTGCAACAGACAAGAACCGGTTGGATGGTAATCGTCTTACCGTTACCATGGCAATGCTGATAAGGGATAATATTAATGACTTCGTGTATTTGCTATATTATATTTTCCCGTCATTCTGGAAGGGAAATTGACTGGTTTTGTGAAATACGCATTTCTTTCAGAGACGTGTTTTTCGTAAAAAAAAAAAAAAAAAAGGATTATGTAATCAATGACTAGTGTACCATTCTCGATTTTGATGTCAAGGAATAAAGTGGGTCTAAGATTTTTTTTTTGCCAATGGTACAATTTGGTTTCCCAGTTAGATTTTGACTTTATTGCAATTACGATAATTCAGCAGTCACGCTGAGTATGCTGAAATTAGTATAAATATAAATAATTTATCTAGTTTACCAACAAATTTCGCTACATTTTTCCTCAGCTCGTCAAGAAATCCCCCGTCATTTATGGAAACCAAAGTGTCCATTGCCGTATTCACAAAAGCCAGATATTCCCTTTTAAGACTCAGCCCATATCCTCATATTGTATACTTAGGATCTATTTCAATGTTATCCTCCGACCTGTCTTCAATGTCCTGCTTGCTACATTTCATCATGGGTTTACAGTCAGCTCAAAATATCTCGGAGCAAATAAAAGTCCCTGGATTAAAACATGAAATTGAAGTGCGTATGGCGGTTTTGAAACAAATAACGAGAAAAATATTTGAATCCAAAACACAGGAAGTATCAGGAAGCCGGAGAACAAGGCGTTCTTCAACAGGCGTAAATGTGAGAATAACACAAGAGATGTCAAAAAGCAACAGGACTGAGAATGTGGGTTGGTCTCACGTGACTCAAGACGGAAAAGGGTTTTGTGATCACGGCAATGAACATTCGGATTCCACAAACTGACTGACTAAGCGACTACAAGATTCTCAAGAAGAAGTTATTGACAGCTGTATTATATATTTTTTTAAAAAAATGTTTTTGAACCTCGACGTTCAGGAACAAAAGTACGAACCAAATCGCAAATACGAACATTTTACTGTACGTTACGTCATTAGCTATAAAACACCGAACATTTAAATAACAATAGACCTATTATAATTATGTAGATGTTTAGGCTCTTTTTTTAAGCGGTCCAAACTAACAACATGTGACTGTGTAAAATGTTCTCTATTGGGTGGGGATAAAAACCAATGAACCATCACAGGCAGATAAACACAATTTTGTATGGCGTGTGATTACAAATACGTGATCGGCGCAGATAAAACATTTTCTATATCGGCGTTGCTGAATTTCGAACATTTAAGGACGTAAGACGTCAGAATTATCCTCAATTACTTCGCATATCGCTCACTCCTTGTTTAAACTTAACCAACTACACGAAGCAGATTCTTTCATCAGACGCTAACAGTCGCTTAGCTAGTCAATAGATCCCCCGGTTCAAAGGCCCCTAACGTAAGCCAGATCAATCCAATCAACACCGACCCAGACTATTTCCATAAGATCAATTATAAAATTACTATTAATTGTCCGTGAAGAACAATGGGAAAATCTAAGGTAGTTGACATAATTAATGTTATCGCGTAAGGCCCGAAATTATAACCCAACAAATCGACGAATCAAACAATAAACTTTTACTGTTCTACAGACAGATCCTCCCGTAGTTGCCTACGTTTTCAAAATGGTCTTTATTGATTCAGGTTTACTGTCCAAAACTTTGTATACATTTCTTTTTAGAACTCTTTAAAAATCAGAGCACTAAACGCATTTATAAATCCGCAACAGAAAAATCATTTCTAACTCTTGTCCCATGTAGGTAAAACACGAAATACCTGGGTGGAGTACATCCCCCTCGAAATGTGCACTCCCCCGCGACGAAACCGCGTTCTGGGGGTGCGGTGGCCGAGAGAATGAAGCTACCCCGCCGAGAGTCGAACTTCGGCCCTCCAGAGCCAGACAAGCGTTTCTGATCTGCCATTTTCCTAGTGGTGTTGCAGAACCCTGTTATACCACGGTGCCTCAGATGTCTAGTGTCATAAGTGGGCGTGGTACCCCAGACAGGACCCCTATGTGTGTAGGTTACACACTGATTGTTATTTCGGACAACGCTGGGGGGTGAGGTGGGGTGGAGTGGAAAGTAAGATATGCAGAGACTGAATGCACCCATGTAAAGTTCATCCCACGACCGTCTGGGTTCGAGGGGGTGGGAGGGGAAGAGTTAATATCTGTGAAGAGCGATGGAATGTACAGTGTTCCGTATGAACGCACTCCAACACTACCAAAAATCGATTCTATCACATACGATTTAATCCTGTCAATGCACACAACCCTCCTTTAAAAACGTGTGAAATGTTCAAATAATTAGGAACGACGTCAAGAAATGTATCTCACACTGGTTCCACGGGGATTAGAATCCTCCGCTGTCCTTAAATAAGGAGTAGACTTAGAAATGAAAACAGCATTTCAGCTGTATTTCTGAAGGGACGACACTACTGGAAAGACCAAAGTGTAGACGGCACGATAATATTAAAATTGATCTCAGGGATATAAGGTTAGATAATGTGGATTGGATTAATCTGGGTCAGGGTAGCGCCGGTGGAGGGCTCCTCTGAAAACGGCGATAAACCTTCGGACTGCACGAAAACACACGAAATCTCTTCACAAATTGAGCGACTATTAATTAAACCTCCACAGAAGGTCCCTTTCTGCTTCAGGGAGACGGTAAGTTAACGCAACAACCCGTGGTGTTGGACGGAATGACGAATGAAGTATAACAGAACTCATACATAAAACATGCTCTTAAATACGGAGACGACACAAGACGATCAGAACCTGACATAGCACGTGGTAAGAGACAGCACACACCTTTGAAGTTTGTGAGGACAGTGTCCCACGCGCCTTCACCATTACAAAGCCCAAATGGTTAACACTGCATAAGGAAATAATCGCTGTTTACTCTGAGAATAACACAAAACAAATAAATGCAAAATGCGAGACACCTAGTGTTAAAGCAGGTGGTACATGCAGTCACCACTAAGCCAAACAGTTGTTAAGGACCTCGCCACGAACATATAAAAATTCATGAAGCGAGAACGTTCCTTCTATGGAACGCGAAGCCTTGAACCCGTGCCCAGAAGATACCACCAATGGACCCTATCCAAAGCCAGCTGAGTTCAGTTCACACCCTCACATACTACGTGCTTCAAATATAGGCCTACTTTAATATTATCCTGAATTGTAGCCTCTTTCCTTCAGGTCGTCCGATATAAATTTTGTATGTGTTCTCTTTTCTCCGATATTTTATTAAATTTATTGTTGTTAACTGTTATTATTGTTGGAAACCAAAATACATCATCAGTGAGATAACTTTTCGCTGGTAAGTGCTCATGGATTATGGTATTACATTAAAAAATGTATTTCGCTTATAATACTGTCTCTATATATTAATTTATTTCTATAATTGAAGACATAAATACGTACTTTCGTCCTTTTATATAGGACGTAACTCCAGAGCTGTCTGTCTTGTCAACAAGTCACCTCTCAGATACCAGAAAGTTACGTACAAACGTCTTCACACGAAACTCTCGAGTTTTCGATAGAAGTCGATTTTTATCTCGACTTCCCTTTTCACCTCTTTCAGATTCGTCCAAGATCCAAATGTAACATTTCCAACTATTGTAGCCTTCATTGAATTACATCGACTACAGTGCGCTGACTTTATAGTTTATTTATTATTTATAAAGGTATATCTAGTGAATTTATTATGGAAATGGTCTCTCCTTCTAGCACAAGGTTGGATCAAGAAAAGCTCAAGCTAAGACCTTCTTCGTTTGAAACGTGGCGAAAGGATGAGAGGAAAAAAGAAGGAAAAATAGAAACCGAGGGATTCCAAGGCTGGGAGAGGATTGAAGATGAAGAAACGAGAGGAGGATGGAAGTAGGAAAAGTTTTCTTATTCTCCTCTGATAAGCGGTTTTCATACTTTCGCCTTTCTTTTCGTGAAGGATTACGTTCGCTTCGTAAGTGCACACGGAAGTCAAGAGGAAATCGGATAAAGAAACAGATGAGAGAGACTCGAGGAGCGAACAGGAGGAACTTGATAAACTAAAGATCTGATAAACATGTATAAGTGAATAAATGTCCTTTGAAACCACGAGCGAGAAAGGTGGTTCCGTTCTTAGGCTGTTAGTGTCTGTGCACACAACGCAAACAGCATCACTAATCAGACACAACACTAATTAACTAACCAAACAGTTCCGTTCGACACAGTCATTCTTCGTAAAAATTCCCCGCCATTTATAAAAACGCGAAGGCTCTTTGCCGTGTTCACATTTGCCCATCATGACCTAAAGAGGGCAGTAGGTAGATACAACTCCCGAAACGTCGTATTATCAAATATATCTCAAGAAACTGTTAAGGCACAACTTAATATTGGAATACTCAATCTTTACAGAATATTTTAACACGTATTCATTTGTAATTCATCTTGGAGTCATCACATAGAATGAAGGATTCATTGTAAGAAAAGTGCACGCCACAATCTTCTGGGTTGTGACACCTCGTAGAGAAGCATGTTCCCTCCCTGTCCGACCCTGAAGACAGAAGTGATGAGATCCTCCGAAACGTTAATACCCACCTACAGGGCTACAAGTTGTCACGAGCCATAAGACGACAAACAACATGTTCATCGCCGTGAGAACATCAGAGCTCGAACATCGTTGTTGCCATGGAAACCAGAGAAGTGTACGCGGATGAACGCGTGGGGTCGGCGAAGTTGTTGCGGATAAAAAAGTTCACAGATTCCC
>NW_019060585.1:162860-192412 GCF_000696155.1 Zootermopsis nevadensis | reverse complement strand
TTGATGTTGGCTTGTTCTGATGTACGACTAGAATTCATTGCGTACAGAACACCAATAGACCAATTACAGATCTTATCGTAAGTTGACGATGTTCTAGGTTGCGAAGAAGGATTTCAGACCTGAAGATGGAGACAGAATATTTATCCGAAACGCTTCTCTATTCTCACATAACTGCATGTGTATTTGTTTCAAATAATCAACTCGGTGTCTTCGAAAACGACCTCATGATTCGTTCTCCCTCAGAGGGTAAGGCCGGCCAAAGTCTCGCACCTAGCGACCTGGTGAAGTTCACGCGAGATACACTCGTGAGTGTACCTGTGTCTGCTTTTCGTTACGATGCTCAACTCTTGAGAAAGGAGGCTATCATCAGCAGAAAAACTTTCACCAGGACACAGAATGGCGTCTCTGCGGACTGCATAATAACGTTATAATGTAACGTATAACATTACCCCGGGCGTTCTTCATACAGTGGCCAGAGTCTCTACTTATACAGCGAAGTCTTCTTCTCCTTCTCCATAGCCTCCTTTTTTTTTTCCTTCTTTCCTTTTTCCAGAAGACGCTGCAGTTCATTGACGAAAGTCATCAGTATCCATAAGTAATAAGTTTGCACGGTAGAAACGAGAACTGCGGAGGGGGAGGGTAGGGGGTGAGACGGCACTTTCGAGAGTGAAGTATGTTTTCTATAAAAGCCCAAAAGAAGCCAGAAGTTGCGGGGGAGAGGGGGGGAGGATGAGCTGGCAACATGATTTCCTTGGGTCACTGTATATAATTTCCAGCGAAAGGAAGTGGTTACGAACGTTGGTGAGAAATTTCTGATTCTACAGATGGACTGCGCTAAAGCCGAAGGCCCATTGACCACTCCCTGTTTTATACGTCGTCAGGATTCAACTGGATCTGGTCAGACTTCAATTCAGGAATGATGGAGAACGTTACGCGAAATAGTGACCTTTACGGAGCAGACCTCAGATGAAAACCAAGACTTGAGTTCTGCTGCGTTGCTAAGGTCCAACTTTGTAATACTTTTTATTAAGATCCATATTCACCCCCTTAAATCCCGCTAATAATATAAGTACCACTGGCTTTAATATTCAGTCAGTAGCATTTTGTCCACAAAGAGTCTTTGTGGGTTTCGTACGATTTGAATATAAACCGCGATCATTTCCTTAAACAGCATAAACCAAGTGATCGTTTTCTTTGAGGTACGGACTGAATTTTTGTGTTAGAAGACCTGATTTGACTATCGACAAATTGTAATAACATTAAAATAAAATAAAATACTCCCCCTCCACCATGTATTTTCTGAAGAATAAGCAGACGTTATAACAACTAGACAAGATGATTACGAACAACGCGATTTAAGTTACAGAATCAGCAAATATTGTAAAACACTGTCATGGTTTTCACTTCTGACAGGCTAGGAGTAATTAAACATTGGGAATTTTTAAATTCCTTCGCCGACATAAACTACGGTTCCTTTTCTTGATATTTCTTCCAATTTTTCCTTGATTTTTATTGTAAATATATACGTTTCTGTACACGGGAACGTCCGAAGGATTTATAAACTGTTTATACACGTCAGGAGCAGAAATAACGAAGTTAGAAAATATTGCCAACAGGACGATAAAACCGCGCAACACAGCACGGGACACATAAAGAACGGAAATATGAAATATTCATATTCGTTATTATTTTAACCAAGCTTTCTCCGTCATGATTCTTGTACATTGATCGGTCGCTATGGCAACCATCCAACGTTCTATATATGTTCCGCCAGGCCTACTACAAAGCAAATTACTTAAATGATATTATCTGTGCTTTGACAGCTGATACACGCAGGGGTTATGTGAACAGACACTATAAAAAAGAATTGTCATCCCATTCTTTTCCTCATATACATGACATTTCGAGACTTGGTTCTTCTACCCATATAATTAAGTGATTAGTGAGATGAGGCCCCGAGGAAACTGATTGTAACTCAGCTGACCAAGAAATTCCTCGCCTTTTATGGAAACAAAGAGTTCATCAACGTGTTCAAAACAGCCTGGAAGAGGTCTCTATCCCGAGCCAGATGAATCCAATGCACACGGTTTCTTTCTAATTAAATTCAGCATCCCTATCTCTGTACACTTCAAGATCTTGGCAGTGGGTTCTTTTCAGACTAAAATTCTGAACGACTTTCTTATTTCTTCCACGCGCGCTACATGGCCAACCCATCCCATATTCCTTGGCTTGATCGATTTAATCACATCTAATAAAGAGTATAAACTATAAAGCTTCTACCTACGGGACTGCAGCAAGCCTGGAAGGACATAACTCGATGGTAACCTTTGGTAACATGGCCGCAGAGAGCTGAGAGCGTTTGGATCTGCCTAGCTCACCGCTATTAAGATTATGGGACTGTACGGAAATTTTAAAAATCAAAACATGTAGCAGTTGGAGCTGAGAGAGATACAGCAGTGAAATGTTACTGCCCGTTGCTTCCAACTACAGAGCAATATATTTATTTATGAAAAAGAAAAAAAAGTATCTCTGCACAGCAAGAAAGATTCTTGTGTTTTAGTAGACTGGAGAAATAACCAGGACAAATGTACTGTGCAGTCATTTTGTTGGGACGACAAACTTTTCTGAAAAAGCACGTTGAAATATTGTTCTAAATATATCAACCCCTCACATCCCCTTCCACACAGGGTTTTTATTTTCTTTTATAACGATATCAGACCAGCGCATCTCGTGCAGCGAAGTCTTATAGAATCTGATAGTCGTTTATCGCTCTTTAATAATTTAAACACGAAACCTCATCACAACGCTCACAAAAGCCAGACATCGGCTCATATCCTGAGGCATATAGATTCAGTCCACTTCCTCACACCCTATTTACTTAAGATACATTTTAATATTATCCTCCCATCTGATTTCTTAGAGTGATCTCTTCCCTTCAGACTCTCCAATCAAGGCAGTGTACGCATGCTTCATGCACGTTACATACCCGGCTTATGGTTACTTATTGAAACACGTGGGCGATGTAACTATTACTGAAACCGGTGGTATGAGTACAGAATTGTTCATGAAGTTTAGCTATAAACAAAGCAGTTTCTTTCTAAAAAAAAAAAGGGGGTTCTTCTCAAAATTCTTTCTATAAACAGCAGTTTCGAAGTCATGGCATTAAATATCGGTTTATAATAAATAACTCTACTTAACTTCACGTAACGATTCGTCTCAAATATTAAGCAAGTGAAGAATATCACAGATAGTAACGATTCGTCTCAAATATTAAGCAACTGAAGAATATCGCAGATAAAAAAAATCATTTTATGCTGCGCGAATTTTATTTTTCGTAGTGGAAAACTGAGCCCATGTGTGCGCCTTCCTTGAAAAGCTGGTAGTCCCTCAGTGGTTCACGAAATTTCTTACGTATATAGAAACCGATGTCTCATAACCGTATTCACAAAACCTCTTTTTACGCTGCCTCGGTTGAATCCGATCCACACCTTAAATTGATCGATCTAAAAATCACACACTTCTCCAATTGGTTCGTTCGTCTTGTACTGACATGGCTGTTTATAAAAGGCGTACGAAAACAAATAAAGGATAGAAGAATCTCAGTACAGAGCCAAGGACCAATGATGAAATCTTTACTGAGGGCCAATGAACTGTGAAATGACAAATAAAATGTTGCGAGCAAGCAAACAGGTGCTACTGAGGACCCGCATTCCTAGTTAATGCCAAAGCTCACTCCCTGTGTTGACAGTTCACTTGAAATTCACAATGTGTCTCTGCCCGAACAATCAACGTGGCCGGTCGACTGTGTGTCGGACACAGGAGCTTTCTCGTCGAGTCTCCTCAATGAAACTGAGGCTAATACAGCTGGTATATGTAGCTGGTACAGCGTCATTACATTAGCAACTTTGGATTTTACAGAGTGCATAAAAGATACCGATACTTAAACTAACGAATGGATTTAAATCCCGTATAAAATTAGCAGAAGTGACTTTAGGGGTTTAGAATATTTACACCGATATATAAATTACCATTTGGTGTTCCATCAGTAGATACATGTTATATTATGATATACCATGTTCTTAATTTGCACTAAAATTCATCAGAAAACAATTCTTATATAATATTATATATTATAACAATTCTTGAATTAAATGTTTTCAGACCAGACTTTTTTTTAAGACGTTGACACCCGGTGAATTATAAAACACATTCCAGGCATCTTGTGGTTCACGAATGTTCATTACAGTGCTCACAAAATACCGCAATTTGATCCAACTGAATCATGTAACTTCCTCGGCCATAACAACTATCAACTGGTTAACGCAGTTTCAAGAAATAATCGCTGTTTGTTCTGAGAATGCAAACAAACCACCGGCCTTTAAAAGATTTTAAAGTATCTTACCACGTAACAAATAATTTGTTTTACCAATATTATAAGCGAGAATATTATACAAAATTGAATACATTTTAATATAATTCCCAAAACAAAATTTCAGACAGACACACAGAGAGATAATCGGCTTATTAGTCGTTAATAAACTTGGAAATGTGCAGGCAGACTCTACGCTCGGAATTGGTGGCGGCCAAACTCAGAACTAAGAGAAATTTATATTTCAAAACACACAAACAATAAATCAAATCAAAACAGAAATGAATTTTGGTTTGTGATATGGAGAATATGTGGACACCACATCTGATTCAGACAGACACGTATCAGCGCGTCTTAATAATCACGATAATAGGAGAGGAAAAGGGCGACCGGAAATGATTTCTTCTTATTCTCCTTCTGTCGTCAATTAGACCATTGTTTCAGTAAGGAACATAACATTACGAAATATACCCGTAGGCGGGCAGCTCTGGGAAACATTCAATGTATCATCAGTGCTGGAAACATTGTGTCGAAAAAAATACCCTTTGAATGAACACAGTAAAGAAACGTACTAGATTACCTTCGAAGTAGGGACGTACTCGGGGCGTCTCTGCATCGAATCCCGGCGGTGTTAATGTCACTGCCGAAACTTTTGGAATTCTCCGGAGGCCCGTCCGAACGTCGCACGAGGGAATCTGCAAACAAAGGAACATAACTGACTTTTACATAACCCCCAAATCACTGTTCGCAATCACAGAAATTCTCTCTCCATTTACGACCTGCAAAAACACAGCGACCCATACAAAATCTTCATTAATTTTGAAGATTTCTGTCTTCTGGGTTGTTGCGCCGTGTAGTCTGGTCGATGTTTACCACCGTTTCAGAGGTCATACTGCCTCCATCCTCAGGGCGATGAGTATGAAGATTTCTCTCTTCTGGGTTGTTGCGCCGTGTAGTCTGGTCGATGTTTACCACCGTTTCAGAGGTCATACTGCCTCCATCCTCAGGGCGATGAGTATGAAGATTTCTCTCTTCTGGGTTGTTGCGCCGTGTAGTCTGGTCGATGTTTACCACCGTTTCAGAGGTCATACTGCCTCCATCCTCAGGGCGATGAGTATGAAGATTTCTCTCTTCTGGGTTGTTGCGCCGTGTAGTCTGGTCGATGTTTACCACCGTTTCAGAGGTCATACTGCCTCCATCCTCAGGGCGATGAGTATGAAGATTTCTCTCTTCTGGGTTGTTGCGCCGTGTAGTCTGGTCGATGTTTACCACCGTTTCAGAGGTCATACTGCCTCCATCCTCAGGGCGATGAGTATGAAGATTTCTCTCTTCTGGGTTGTTGCGCCGTGTAGTCTGGTCGATGTTTACCACCGTTTCAGAGGTCATACTGCCTCCATCCTCAGGGCGATGAGTATGAAGATTTCTCTCTTCTGGGTTGTTGCGCCGTGTAGTCTGGTCGATGTTTACCACCGTTTCAGAGGTCATACTGCCTTCATCATCAGGGCGATAAAGATTTCATACTCACCGCTGTGAGAACCTCAAGTCTTACATTCATTAATTTTGTTTCGCCTCAATTTAAAAAAAAAAACTTGGTAATGTAATTAACAGTCTGCAGTTAGAGACTTATACGTGTTTCATATAATTAACTACATGTTTCGCAAACTACTTGATACCATCTTCAGGTCCTTCGCATATTACAAACTAATTATATAACACGTTTCGGTCTTTGACTGCCTGTCCTCCACGTGTATTACCAAGGTAACCACAGACACGGCCTCATAACCCAGAAGACTGCAATTCGAGTCAAAAAAATGTCATTCTACTTCCTTTGAAAATGCTGGCAATAGATAAGACCATAAAGTACACAGCATCAAACCATACGTAGATTAGTGAATAATGAATCAGAAAGGACGTGAAAGGAAGTGATCGTGTGGTCCCGGCGATTGTCTTGAGGGACTGAGAAAAACTACGAAACATTATTTAGGAAGGCAGGTCTCCGGGCCTATACTGGAGCGGAGAGCAAAACCCTGACAGAACTTTGCAGTCCACATTTCTCCCCACATGAACGTTCTGTGACCACTCTCGGAGCGATTTGACTAGCTCCCACTTCGTCTGTTGTGCCCGATCGTCTGCTGTTTTGGGATGTTGCCCTCATGAAGGTTACTGACTGACAAGTACAGGGCAGACAGCATGCAAGAACGAGGCATGAAACAAGTGAAAACCTAAAAAAAACCCTGAAGAAGGTACCAATGCATGTCGAAACACGGTGATAGATACGTGGAACGGGAACCAGAAATGAAATGAATCAGAAAGCAGAGGGTATTTCGTCGAAATCAAGATGCGGGCTACCAATTCAATGACGTCCGTGCGTCGCATTCGGTATGACCCGGGGTTCAAATTTTGCAGTTTTTATTAAGGGATCAGCTCATAGTCAGTCGCCTCCTGATCTGTGTCTCAGAACGAATTTATCTTCATTCTTTGATCTGATAATTAACATCCGTCACCTTAATAGTTAACTTGTCGAATTTACTGTCATATTAATATTTACTTATAACTTATAAGTTGTCATCTTTACAGCCTACGGGTATGAAACTTTGCAGTAGACAACATTTTTGACACGGTTAGTAAACGGCGCTCACGTGACTGAACACAGCTTGAACAAAACGTGTCTTATAATCATGTACGGTCGTTAAAATAAAAGAATTGTTTGCTTTTCCTGAAATCTCGTAGGGAATTAAGAAGCGAGAACAATAGCCGATCTGCCTTTCCTCCCAATACGCAACTTACAACCGTGTCCACGGGAACAATGGCGCTGCTGCGCTGAGTTTCCTAACGCCGTGGAATTTCCTCAACTTCTTCGTACGAGAGGAGTGTTCGGGGACAAAGGGGTAAGTGACCCAGTGACAGACAGGGCAGGACTCTGGGGTCAAATAACCTTTACGGGGGTTATTTTTTTTTGTAGTGTTCTGTCTGACGACAGGGCCATATGAACAGGATCCTTCCATCCTTTTCTCGGACTGGGACCTGTTCATATACGTTCTTGGCAGATGATCCAGAAGTGGTTTGCCATTGCCTTCTTCTGTGTGTGAATGGAGTAATTGTTGGGATGCCACGGAGGAAAACTCCGTGTTGCCTAGACCACGGCCTTGCCCAACACAAGTTATAAATTCGGGCACCGCCAGGAATCGAACCCGAGACCCCAGGGCCAGCGTTCTAACCGCTAGACCACCGTGGCTCACGGAGATTATAAACGCCACGATTTCCAGTTTTTATTTAAGAAGATGCCTGCCTTCCTGGATGTTGCGTCCTGCAGCCACGTTCCCGTCCAGGATTTTATATCGATGTCGGAGTCGGTACATTTGTACCGACGCCGACTCCACAGCCCTGCTAGAACAAGATACCGACGGTAGAGACAACAGTCCGACAACACGCATAACGAACGCGGGTACTGTGAATAAGACAGAAGTTGGAGGGGTGGGTTGGGGGTTGATCGAGAGGGTGTAGTAAGGAAGTAATGTCTGAGGATTTGCATTTCATCAAGAGATGGTCCTAACTGCTACAGCGGGAGTCGCAGGCCTAATCAGCCATTAACGGAAACGCGTCCTAAGTCCTCGCTCCGATAAAGCTGTTCCTTTGCTTGTAGCCAGCATCGAGACGACTCTGAAACTCTTTGCCGGAGCGCCTATATTCCATGCTAACATAACATCGCGTCACTGCACGCAACATCTCCATATCTTACACGGAAACTTTTCTCAAGCCTCGGGTGGTGGCGAAATTTATCCCAGGGGAGAAGGTGGTATGGTGCGGATTGGATCAATCTGGTGGCAGGCTTTTGTGAACACGGTAATGAACTTTATGGTTCCACGAAAGCTAGGTAATTTCACGTCTCTCTGAGCTTCTCTATATGGGATTAGGAATTTATGCCTAATTCTTGTCTAATATTTCAACTACGTTTATCATACGTAATTCTTTATCCTGCGTTCCTATTTCTTCCCGTTTGTGTTTTAACCCTACGAAGTTGAAAAAGAAAGAGAGATAAGGATAGCAGTAGAGTAGAAGCAAAGTGAGTGACACTTAGATTCCTGGGGGCGAGGAGAGAATGAGCATCTTATAGTTAGAATGTTCCCAGGCAATGCCCGCTCGTCCTTCTGGTAAGGATTAAAGTAAGGGTGAGGACGTTAGGGCGATAATTAGTGACACCCTTCGAAGCCGAAGCTCGTCTAAATAGCATTTACGAATCCAGTCCGTACCGCGAAGAAAACACAACTCTTCACCATTACGAAAATCAAGTGGTTAACGCGGGTTAAGAGAATAATCGCTGTTTATACTGAGAATCATACAAAGCACATAAATAATGTCGAGACTTCAGGTTATCACGGAGGCGAGAGTGAAGATGTGTGTCTTCTGGGATGTTGTGCGTACATTAAACACCTGTAAAACATCGGTCATTTTCTACGAGTGCCAGGCTACATGACGCAACATCCCACATGACATGTTAGTGATTTACTGTCATCTGAAGTGCGTCTTGTTATGTAAGGAGAGATCACTATTCAAACAAAACGACTTTATCTGTGACTGCAGAACCGGTAACTAATTCACTAAACTAGTACAAAATGTGAAATAGCCGTCTATTCCCAGTAACTCCTCGAAATAAATGCCAACTCGAAAGGTAGTCAAGAAATTCCCCATTATTTATGGAACTGGAATGTTCATTACATTGTCCTCAAAAGCCAGCCACCGGCCATAACCTCAAACATATAAATTTTATCCAAGTCCTATTCCTCTTCGATCTACTTTAATATTATCCTCTAATATACTGTTCTGTAATACAAGCTGTTTCTTCCATTACAGTATTCTACCTAAAATTCTGCATATATTTATCACGAGTAGAATGCGTGCTGCATGTACTGTTCATCTTGTTCTCCTTAACCAGATCTAATAAAAGTTACAATATTTCCAGTCTCTTCATCCAACTTCGGTCCGAATATTCTCAAAAACCTTCAGTCTGTGCCCTTCCTTCACAGACAGACAAAACAGCGGATAAAGTTGTAGTTTAAACTTAAATCTTTATATTTCTGGGTAGAAGGTGATGCGGATTCACTGTTAAGTGGCACTGGGACATATCCCAGTTTTATATCCGTCGTTAAAATCCAAGTTCTCACATCTCAACCATGAAGCTTCTTCTATCCGCTGTACCTTTATCTACTGAGCTTTCTTTTACCAGTGTTAACGTGTTTTTAAGCAAATAGCATTTGGTTTAAACCAGCAGTCAAAACAACTGCATGCACATCCACCCCTCTACACCCCCTCCCCCACCCCCAACGCGGTCCCCAAGACACTCACCGACTCTGGTCTGCATTACGTTGCAAGTCACAGGAGTCTTCATGGACCCTGGTTCGTATCCATGTTGATGTTGACTCTATCCTGTCTTCAGAAATGAATTTGACCTTACAATGTCGATCAATTTTCTTATTTCGTTCTCAATTTAAAATGAGAGCTGAATAAGCTGGAGATTTCCAGTTGCATAACAAAAGTCGTGAAGGAAAATTAGGTTAGTAGCATCATAACATTTTAGTAATGATAATAAATAATTTAATCTTTGTTCTTCCAGTGAACTGGCTTTAAAATGCCAGTTGAGCACATAATTCATGAAGATTAATCTAGTAATGTACAAGCAATTAAAGGGGCTTATTAAATCCGCGTGCTAATATCCACGCTACTTCATAATAACTGTTAATCTGAAACTATTTAACCACCCGTTAGTGAAAAATAAGAATCAGAACACTAATCCACATTACTCGAGGCTACGTACAGATATGCAGTCGTTAAACAAGCAGAGAAGAAGTATTTTGGAATTATAAAAGAAAATTAAAATTTAATAACCACACGTGAAGTATAAGAACGAGTGCATTTGCATGTCATTTAGTCCTAGACGCAGAACAAGTTAGGATTCTCACTCGCGGTGGCAAAGACCGACACTCAGCAACGCGTGTTCGCGCACAGATAAAACAATACACGACATTAAAAATTCTCCTTGTATTTCTTTCTTTCCTTCCATTTCCTTTAAATATTCAACGCCACTTGAAATTGGTGGGGCGAGGGGGGGAGGATTTGAAAGTAAAATTGGCGAAGAGTTCTGTAATGGTTTTCTTAATTTTTTCTCTCAACGTATTAAAGTCGCTATCCAAGCCATGACGTCACTAATCCATGCTTGTATTGCATACTGCTTTCACTGAGCGCAAGAGTGAAATAAGTGTTCCGACATACGCACGGAAATGTACTTAAGATATTAGGGGATTATAATTTACATTATCTAGTAACAGCGAACTACTGAGACAATAATGCCAAATAAATTACACGCATCTATTTATTGCGTACTTATATGTCTTCTTCACTGCTTGTAAGAAATGCGTCAACTCGTAGATGTGAGGATAATATTAAAATGAATCTTAGGGAAATATGTCTGGAATGTGTGGATTGCATTCATCTGGTTCGAGAAAGGGGCCACTGACGGGCTGTTTTGAACGCAGTAATGAACCTTCGCGTTACGTAAAAGGCTTTCAATTTCTTGGCTAGCTGATCACAGTATAGTTTTTTTTAAGGATTCTGTTCCACGCACTTAATTTCCATAAACACCAACATCGAGAAGTAATTACAAACAAAATAAGTTTCTTCCATCAGAATGGTCTAATTACAAAAGCCATGGGTCCTTACACCCCCTCCCCGCCGACAGTGAGGGGTGCAGAGCGCGAACTGCCCCATCTCTCACCTCTGACCCCGTGACGTACATGTACTCGGAGCCACAACGCTAAACAAAAATACTCCCTTCTTTCTATAATTTTGTCTTCATTGCTCATTTTTTATTGTTGCGTGTTCATATTACGAAGCTGAAGACGGAGAAGAAATGAAAAGTTGATAAAACACAAGTCCACTTACAGGACAACGGAATTTTTTTATTACTGTTATAATCACCTGCTGATAAGACCGCCAAATTGCCCTGTTGGAAACAAAGGCAGGAGAATTGATAATGGCGAGGGTTGAGATAAAAATAATATAATTAATAAACCATTATTATCATTACTATTGTTCTCGAATTTTCCAGACATACTAACAGAAATATAATGAAGAAGGAATCAGAGAAACTATTAAAATTTGGCGACCCGTAGAATGGCAGAAATTTGGATTAACTGTACGCTTATCAGGACCGTTTCAAATGAATTTAAATGACATCCCTGGTAAATAATCCAGATTGGAACCTCAGAACAACGAATTTGAACTTATGTTTAGCCCTTTGAAGCACGAAGCTCATTCTAAATAATATTTAACAATTCGGTCCGTACCGCAGAGAAAACACTTAACTTCACCATTACGTAGATCAACTGGTTAACGCTGTTTAAGGAAATAATCGCTGTTTACACTGAGAATCACACGAAGTACATACATACGAAATTAAGAGTTATTTTTTAAAGCGATTGGTGCATATAGTTACCATTAGACTCTAAAGTTTTTAGTAGAAATAAAAAGTTGAACTAGATACTGGATTCTGTAAAAAAAAAATTTTAATTTTTATGTACAGTGTAGAAGTTAAAACAAACGTGATGATGGCTTCCTGCAAGTTGAAACATGTAGTTTCGTTTCGAAACGTTGTGCCGTACGAATGACATGCATGTATATTTGGTAAAAGCTTTACTTATTTTTGTTTAGACTGTAAATTATCGCAAATAATCCAACAAATTAGTATCGAAGTAGATCATTATCATACGCCTAAAAATTGATTAATCGCAAATATGACAATGAGAAACTTTGCCGTTTTATCTCACAAATCTAATACGTAATAAGAGAGTATGATTCGGAAAACCACACAAAACAATGGGAAAAACGAACTGTAAACTACTGATCGTTCAAGCCGAGACGAATTTTTGGGGGATAAATCAGCTGGTTTCCCGGATGTAAGGTTCGCCCCAGATGGCAGCAGCATTGCAGAACGGTGCCTTATCTGCATGGAAACATCTCTCCAGTCGGTCCATTCAGTTTCGCTGAACCCGGTCTGAGTGATTGTGATATTATTTACCGTGCATAAATTAACATCCGATTTCACGTCTCGCCGCATCATGGCCAACGGTAAACATTTATGCTTCCGATCCACGGCACAAATCAGCAAACTTGTGTTGAGTTATTGTGTTTGTCCTCTGCACACACACTCACGCGCCATCCGAACTGCAAAAACTGCCACTGCGTACTTGACAACGTCACTCGTTGTCTGCGGCCATTTGCCAAGCGTCTATTAGCCTTGCATTGGCCTTTACGAGAATCAACGGATTTTGACTAAATTCTGTACATGCAGTCGGTGACTGAGCGACTGACATACACATTAAGACTCTACATAATTAAATAGCCAATCAATACATCATCCAATTAATTAACCATCAGACTAATTAACTGAACAACTTGCTTAATTTACCTCGTCCATCACAACACATAATTTAGAGCCCAGTGGTAACGATACGTACCACCTACATTCAACATTCAATAACTCTGCAGTTTTCAGAAAGAATGTATTTGTGTTTTGTGAGATTGTCAGAGTAAACAGCGATTATTTCCTTAAACAGCGTTAACCAGTTGATCTTTTGTAATGGTGAAGTGTGGTGTTTTCTTCGCGGTACGGACTGAATTCTTTAATATTAATCAGACGAACTGTGATTCTCAGTGTAAACAGCGATTATTTCCTTAAACAGCGTTAACCAGTTGATCTTTGTAATGGTGAAGTTAAGTGTTTTCTTCGCGGTACGGACTGAATTCTTTAATATTAATCAGACGACTTTGTAGTTGGATGAGCCAGGAACCCAACTGTTCATTTCTTATCCGAAGTATATACGTATGTATAAAACCTGTGTAATCAATTTCAATTTTAAATAAATCAGGGACATCCATTAGAGCTCGTGTCAACTGAGTATTCTGCTTAAAGGCGGCAGGACATGGCATGATGGAATATGACGTCTAATAATTAGACACATAAAGTATTAAATAAGGACGTTTCTATGAACTTCGTAAGAAATTGTGATTATACAGTGTAACGGTGATAAATTTATTACAATAAATTAAGAATCCAGCAGCCCCGACACGATAACATTCAGATAACGTGCAGATGAATTAATCCTGTCTCAGATCCTTTGCTCGGCTGCTAACAAATGACATGGACAAGCCGACCCGGTCACTGAATCCAATCTAAGAAGTTTTTAGTAAACTTCCAACAGCAAGTGAATTTCTGTGTATTTGCCTAGGCCTTTACAGAACCGAACTCATATTATAAAATATTTAAATTAACTTTTAAATACCATTACGAATACATACGCTCCTTACTTTTAGTGATATTTTATTTAAATCGTTGGTTTAGTTAAACAAATAACTACGGTAAACAATATTACCTACTGACAAATGTACTTCTTTGTAAACGCGAATTTACAAACAATTACCATACATTTAAAAGCAATCCAATACAAGCGTACCTATTATAATTCAAACTTTACAAAGCACAAAGTCCTTTTGGACAGAGAACTTGCAAACACTGGACACAGTGCTAGGCGTCTATTGTGTTACTAACAGATTAAAACTTATTACATAACATCCGTCATTAACATCTGTACAGTGAGAACACACAATAGAAATGTAAGAGCTGGCACTGCTGCCTTACAGCGATGTAAATCGCACGCACGCACGCACGCAAATACACACACCTACATCATCACTAATTACATTAATTTATTTTAATGTAAGGTAATGTATGTTAATGTTATGCTTTTCCTACCAACACCACACGTATAGAAGGGAATTTAACATTATACCGCATACGGCCCTACCATTTCAAATATCGTTATCTGTTTTAAAAGAGAGAGATAGAGAGAAAAAATTCTGTGTGTCCCCTCAACTATCAAAAGCACGGAGGAAATATGTAATGAGTTCTGGGCAGGAAGACAAAATTTCGTATCAGGGTCATATCTCTCGGTGTGGGTTAGAACGGATTGGGCTAGGATGGGCTGCTTTGAGGTCACTTAAGTTTGGTTCAGTTCCATTTAGTTCAGTTGATAGTAGATATTCATCGCCCTGATGATGGAGGCAGTATGACCTCTGAAACGTTGGTTAACATCGACCAGACTACACAGCGCAACAACCCAGAAGACGGAAATCTTCATACTCTGATGATGGAGGCAGTATGACCTCAGAAACGTTGGTAAACATCGACCAGACTACACAGCGCAACAACCCAGAAGACGGATATCTTCAGTTTGATTTAGTTGACGTTAGGTTAAACCAGGCTAAAATACATTAGGCTGTATTAGGTTTGTTTAAATAAGGTTAGGTTAGGTTGAGATGTGTCGTGTTATTTTGTGTGGATTTAGGTTCGATTTTGTTGAGTTGGAATAATTTTCGTTTTATTGGGTTTCACATTTGAGTTTACGTTACGTTATTCATCAGCGATCTATTCGCTTAAACTGTGTTATTTTTTGTTTAATGTAGGTTAGGTTTGTTTTCTTTAGATTACTACTGGTTGAATTATCTTGTATTAGTTCGGATTAGTTCAAATTACATTCGCCTGGTTTCCGAAAGAAACATACTGACATCTGTGTAATTTGCGATGTTTCTCGTTGGATTCCAGGTTCAAGCTAAGGATTTCACGTTCACCGAGGTTAGAACAGTGGACACTTTTCCGGGTTACGAGCTTTCGTCATGTCGTCTCTCCGACGAAAAACAAACATTTTCCCGCTCAATTTCTTATTTATAGAAACTGCCCTGACCGATACACGATCTCAGGTCACTTCCGTGGTGGTGACCTTTCTCAAAGAATGAGCATATCAGTTCCGTTCAAAACATTTATATCTAATTTCGGTCTCCACACGTACACACCCCATTTAACTTCACGCATGTATAAGTTTAAAAGAGTTTAGGCTGCAAGGGAGTACTAACCCTGATCTTCAGAATAAGAAGTTAAAATATCGACACACATACAGATTTTTTCACAAAGAATTTATTAAAAACAAGAAGTCTTGTAAAATAAAATAATCTCCTACGTAATGTATCCTTAAAAATGAGGCAGAGAAATTGATGAATGACGAAAAATGTGTAGACAAGCCACAGAGATAAAACACAAGTACGAAACGATGTAAGGAGACTGTATACAAGATAGATACAGTACGCGGTAATATGAAGAAAAAAAAAAGGGGCAAACTGGCAGGTCCTACCACCTAGTGGAGAATTCAAGAACCTCCATCAATCTTTTCATTTTCTTAGAAACTTCAAGGAAAATCTTATAACGTGTTTCTTTTCTTTTTTTTTACACATACACACAGAGAGAGTGGTATGTATGGCTGCCTTTGTTTGTATCCGCATAGTAAGTCGTCGATCTATCTTCTACAGAACGTGTTCTTTTGTTTCCTTCTTCGCTGTACCACAGAACTCTGCGTGTAGAAGGTACAATATGATGGATTACAAATTCACACCCAAACATTGAAAACGATATTTCATATGCACACAGACATGATGAAGCTCTTAAGACACGGCACTGCCTTGGCTCCATGGCTGTTTGCGTTCTGCAATACGGAAACTTTGTTCAGCAGCCCCCAAGAAAACAGAAGTTGACACCAGATTCAAACTTTGTCGCTTGTTACACACACAGACCATGGATTCTGATGACACTACACAAATAAATATAAATGTCATATAATGGCCAATATCCGTCACGCTTGACTGGACGAGTCAGAAGTTCGCGTGATTCGAAAATATATATATAAAAAAAAATTGAAATTACGTTCTGACGGCGGCGACTCTGGTAGCCAGAAACTATGGAACTATGGTGGGGGCTGGCGGAGTCTTGTTTCAGGAGCCTTCAAGACCTTCTAACACTTTTAATTTACTCTACGTAAAGTTGCGTTTTACAGATTTTGTGCTTTCAACGTGATTTCAGAGATAATGGTGGAATAAACTTCATTATAGTTCAACGAAAAAAAAAGGTCCATCCCCTCAAATTGGAAAGTCAAAAGCATGGCTTGTTTATAAATAAAAATATTATGGATGCAGTTATCAGATTTCGGGTTACAAAGCGGTGATAATATGAATGGTGATTTTGTGGTTCGTTTTGCCACGTGATCTTGGAAGTAGTTACCAATAATTCGAAGTGACGTAACCCTCCATTTCAAGGTATTTTATCTCAAAGACATTTCAACCGTTTTAGAACAAATCGTAAATATTCCTTCAACAATAAACAAATCTGTATTTTGTATTTGTGGATTATACGTAATTTTCAGAACAAACAGCGATTATTTCCTTAAACAGCGTTAATCAGTTGATCTTTGTAATGGTGAAGTGTCGTGTTTTCTTCGCGGTACGGACTGAATTCGTAAATGTTATTCAGAAGGCCTTTCGCTACGCACACACACTTCTGACATCTCCGTTCCCTCCTTGAATTCTGCCATGCCCTTATTTCGAGATCTCCTGGAGACTGAAATGGAGATTTTTTTTTTCCGTCGCAAACTCCACTTTGCCTTCGACTTACTTTTCGAGTTTTTTAATCCTATTTTGAAATTCGAATGCAGCTCAAGTGGATGAGAGCTTTTTCTCTTGTCCAACTCTTACGAAAGTGAAGAAAAAAAGACGAAATCTTTACATCAGTTCGAAGTGTGTTCATTTTCAGAGACCTGTTGGTGACAAGAAAATATGACCGATTCTCCAACTTCCTTGATGGAGTCCGACAACGTATCACAGACACGAAGACACGTTTCATTACCAATCGCTACGTCGGAAATTGCCCGTTTCCTGAAATGTATTTGATACACTAGACGTTTCGGAAACTGTTTTACTGCAGTTTTTAGATAAGCCATGGGTGTGTCACCTGGCGTAGATGGTCTTGTCTTGTCTTGGACCAACTTCGGACACTCTGAGGCGCAGATAATACAGGGGATTAAGTCTCTTGCGCAGGTAATCGAGGGATAAGCAGCCATACATTGAACAACAATAAAACACGATCAAGGACAAGAGAAGATTACAAAAGAGCACAAGACGCAACTTTTATATTAAATTCTCGTCTACGATGTTTCAGAATCTTTAAAAAACGTAAGTATGAACACTGTAAAAGTTGAAAATAGAAAAATCTGTATTTATGACACAAACGTAAGTATGAACACTGTAAAAGTTTAAAAAAGAAAAATCTGTATTTATGACAAATAGCGACATAAAATTATCCATCAAATATGCGGAAACATCTCATTAAAACTCAATTATACTGAGACAACCCTGAAGATGAAGACAATAACACGCACTTCCTAAACCATGATACACCTGTTTAAGCCCACACCGTATCAAAAGCCCAGATGACCCCCAACCCACTCTTACGACGTTCACCTGTCAGCTGTTTCCCGCGCATGCTCCGTCCGATTAAACGCGTTCCACTTTATTTGTGTTGTCATGGCAAATAGACCGTAACCAAATTTCACTGTAATGATCACGAGATAAAAATGCTTAAAAGACACTGTTCATTTCGTGCAATAAAACTCGCTCCTTCGCTGGCCAACAGCAGAGACCGTGAGTCTTTTCTGACGTGGTGATAGACAAGTGGCGTGTTCTTTACCTGGGCTGCATTCAGCTAGAAGCTAGCCCAAGTTTTTATGGGACCCTCGTAACAAACCTAACCTGGCACGAGATAATGGACCCCTTTGCCAAACCAATAAAAAAAATATCCCCAACAGAAATTACGAAGGCAGATAAAAAAAATTCTGTTGAACTTGTTTTCTGCATAGTTTATTACGAGTGTAACATTGCGGTTGGTCTGTGTCGACTGTTTCAGTTGCGTGCAGAATTCTCTTCTTTATACCGTGCGCAATACATTTTCGTGTTCAGGGCAATATAATTTAGAGCGTCATGGCCTTAGGGCATCGTGCCTCGAATTCTTTGGAATTTAACAGAACAGCCTATGGTTAGGAAATTCGACGTTAATCTACTCTCAGCGTCTCATACATCTACTGCTTAAGAAACCGACCAATAACCAGCAGCGTGGCGAAAAAATCGATTTTTGAAACGTTTAAAAGTAGGTATTTTTAACGTTCATATTTCCCGCCAATTTAAAACAGATGAATGACGCTTAAGTTGGCAGCGCACGAGATGCACTGTTGCAAGTTAGGTTTCAGTTATGAAGTGTGAGTGGAAAACAGGTTTTTCCCTGAAAACTGTAAATAATTCATTATACACTAAGAAATGAAACAGCGCAGACATTTTATGAAAAGTTATAGATAGGTCAAATGTTCGTAAAATCCATAAATAACAACCAGTGAGGCAAATTTTTACGGTGCAAACAACATCACGCGATCTCCACCAGACTTCAAACGGGAAACCTTCCAGTTCAAATTCAAATTTCAAACCGCGCATCAATTTTCAAAAGCTGAGATATTACAAGCAACATTACGTATTTAATGACAAATGTTGTGCATTTTAAAATATCAAACTGTTGTTGTAAACGCGAATCTCGTATGAAAGTTTAGAAACAGCTCATACGAGACCCTGTGACTGATATTTCTAATGCCATCCTCAGGGATGCACTTTCTCGTTATACAGTAATTGTCATGATGTTTAAACAGGGCCGAGGTATAACAGATTTTAAATTGAACTACAAGAAAACGTTTTATTCATTTCGTCGTAATAAATTTCAGTTTTGAACTTACTGTACGCTTCGGATATTAAAGTCTTCTGAAATGCAGACCGAGTCCAGAGGAAAATTAAAAGTTGTTTCATTAACACTTGTTAGGTTGGAACCTGAACAAAAGGCCACGCACTCAACTACAAGACTGTTAACTGTGGTGAGGGGAGAAATTTAACCGGAAAGATGGCACGCATTCATGTGAAGATACATCTAACACCTTGAATCCAGTGGGCCTCAGGGCGTGTGTGAGCAGGTGAACGTTGTCACGTGTGATTATGGTCACGCATGTGGGACACACACACAAAGCGCAGGGCCAACTTAAAGACAAATACATTATCCACTACAGTTTCCGAAACGTCGTTTTAATTAAATCTGGACCATGTAAAACTGAGTCTGTCCAAGAAGTTTGTCACTGTAATAAATATTTTAATATATGGACAGAAGAAATTAAAAAGACTGACACATAAAAATGCAGAGAGTATAAACAGGCATTTAAAATGAAATTAAAATTTTTTACCAATTAAATATGCATTACGGATCAAAGTCCAAAGGACTTAAAATTACTAACCCCACCCCAAATACACCTGGGGACTTATTCTGCTAGCAATATCAGGCTTCAGAAACCTTTACGTAATATCCATATACTCATAGCAACTGGAAGGTGGGAGGATGATATTAAAATGGGTCTAAAACATGGCGTGGACTGAATCAGACTGCCTCAGGATTGGATCCTGTTGCTAACACAGGTTCCATAAAACATGAGGAAGCAACTGACCAGCTTTGCGACTGTTAGTTTCTCAACAAGTGCGCTGTTGCATGGAGTTCTCGAAGTCCACAGGGTTCCGTCTCCATGGTTACCGGCAAGGTGCACGACTGCCCTGCCACCTGCCAGCTTTATGATAGTTTGATTATGGTGCTTCATTATTAACTCACTAATTTAAGTTGCCGTGTTTTGTTATGGTACTAGGCTACCGTGACTAGCCAATTGTCTATGTAACATATACACTTCCTCATTTGAACAACTCCGGCCTTACCACTAACATATGACTACAGCGTCTGCAGGGGAAAATACATCCAGTCTACAACGTTTGACCCAAAGCAGGCTATAAGTACAGATGATGGCGTGTTTAACAAACTCCACTGAGCACAGTCCTTCTTAAAATACTCAGATAGTCAAGGAATCCCCTGTCATTTATGCAACCAGAACGTTCATTTCCGTAATTGAATTCTAAACGTTTCCTTCGATGGTAGATTAAACTTAAAAAAAATAACTCACTATCGTCCAGCGATGAAGACTAGCTCTGTCTGACGAAACCAAGTGAGCTGGTAACTCTCGCCTGAAGAAGGAAACAGAGCCAGCCTCCGAAACGTCGTGGTGTCATTCTTTAAAACAAGTAAGATGTAAAACGTCCAGATAGTGAATAATTTTAAGTTAATTTCCGTGTTCACAACCGCCAATCCCCACACTAAGACATTTAAGTTTCGGAGTAACCACCAATTAAACATGATTTGTCATAAATTTCCGGGACGTCTTATCGTTTCGTGATGATTTTATGATTTGTGGGCGAGTGATAGCAGCAGAGTCTTAGAACTCTGGTCACAGAATTTTTTTTCTTCAAAAAACTGGCCAATATTTGCCGCCTGATGTTCCTACGACCGTAAAGTGTCAACTGTATACCATCTGTTTGCAATTTATCGTCATCATAACATCAATCATAGTCAGTTGAAGCATTGTGCTGAGAGAACAGGACGCTGAAGTAACGTTAAAAAAATCCAGAGTAAAAATGTTCGCTCTTAACCCTTCAATATATGCAAATCACGTGACTTCTTCGCAGAAGCCCCGAAACAAGACGAAACCCCATCATCAAGGACAACGGAAATATTTCAACGATGCATCAATGTCTTTTCATTGATGCGTTCTTTATAGAGCTTATATAACAGTGCGTCGTACTACGAGAAAACAGAACATTTTACTAAAAAAAATAATTAATGTAAACTCTGAAAGACTCATTACACAAATACGTCATATTCCTTCTACACGTCAGGATAAAATTTCCTGTAAATCGTAAAATTATTTTTAGAAGAACGCTGACCGACATTATTTGGAATAAACGTTCCTTAACATTTCAAAACACAATGACGACTTTCTGTATCACCTTCTTCGATATTCAGTACATCTGTATTTTTACTTACATGTTGTATTTATCAGTTTCTTGCGAATTCTCAGAATAAACAGCGATTATTTCCTTAAACAGCGTTAACCAGTCGATCCTTGTAATGGTGAAGTGCGGTGTTTTCTTCGCTGTACGGACTGAATTCTTTAATATTAATCAGACGAACTATGATTCTCATTATAAACAGCGATTATTTCTTTAAACAGCGTTAACCAGTTGATCCTTGTAATGGTGAAGTGTGGTGTTTTCTTCGCGGTACGGACTGAAGAATTGACTTGTACAGGTAACACTGATTTTTTTTTATAAACTTGGAGACGTCTCTTTCCAGAATTCATCGCTATTAACATCAGGCTGTACGTAAATCAGACGCTGTTTCAGCGGTCGAATTAACGACACGCGAGAAACTGTGTGAGGTGGACATAAAATACGTAGGATGGCTATTTGAGAGTCAATGTTTTTGAGGTCCGGTAGTAAGTGTAATTGATTCTTATCTCTTTGTAATCAGAATATCTTTCTTACCGCTTTGGAAAAGACCAGCGTTTTATCATTGTCCATTGCAGATGTGAAGCAAACTAGAACCGTATAAAGGAAATGAGAGAGGATAAAAAAGCGTAAAAAGAATGAAGAGCAGGTGAGGAGGAAACCGATAAGTATCTACCTGCTAATTTACGACACATCTCCACCCCCCACCACCACCCCGCAACCTGTGTTGCGGAATATGACCTAATATGGCCGCCTGCTTCTTAGTGGGTGTACAGATGGACGCCGTTCCGTCTGCACCTCACGCTGGTTTCTTAACTGCGCGGTCGTTCTCAGAACTGAGGATTGCAAATATATTTCAATTTACTTCCAACGCACTCTCCTTACTCTAAAAATAACACCGGCCCATGTTATCATCAAGACTGTCCACAAATTTGTCTTTCCCATCTAATAACTGCGAAATAATGGACAGATTTTAATTAAATTTGGCGTGAACATCACGACAGTGTAATTTCATTATCACGAATAATATTTTTAAACACGGTAATAGGTCCTATGAACGGCGAGAAATTTCTCTAACAGATGAGCAACTATCAGCGTCTAAATGCATGTTCTGCTACATGAAGATACTTAACATAAGTTACACCAGTATTACGATAGAGCGAAACTCTGCGGTGGGAGCAACAACAGCGCAAGGTAATGTGTGATTCCGACATATTTACGGTATCTCGGTCTTTAAAGAAAATGTTAACTTTTATTTAATTACTTTGCTAAACGTAAATTAACAATATGACGGTCATTCAATATTTTAATATCCTGAGGACGAATTACCGGCTTTGGAGGAGAGTAAATAAAAGGTCGAGAAGTTACATAAAAGATACAGACACTGAGCGTCTTAAGTCTGTTGGCTGACTGACAATCTGTAAGTACATTCAATGACAAAAACTCTAATAAAGAAGAAAAATGCATACGATATTTATGAATATATTTCTGCAGATCCCGAAACTACGTTTACAAGTTGGGTTTATTTTCGGAGGGACTCGGATAAGAAAAGATATTTAATTTATAAATTACTTTTGAAAACAACCGAAGGCTGTCCACTTAAATACAGTTTTATTCACCTGCCCTGCGTTCAATGTCTATAATTCCAAGTCGTAATATGTCTGAGAACTAGAATCGCGAGCTGGAATTCAGTTCAGGACACAAAAGTTTAATTATCTTTTAAATAAGTTACTTTCAACTGAACCTCTGCCACGTTTACAAATTATTATTTACCTCGCCTTGAACAGGGGACAATCTGAGCAAACAGAAGTTAAAGAAGTTTTATGAAACTAATTGTATTTCTGGAACAAAGGCTTTATAAATAAATAAATCAGATCGGATTTCAAGGCGCTGGGGGCTTCGTTTTGCAGTAGGGCGTATTAAACGCGCAGTGGAAGCGAGCGTGGAGCTGACAGAGGTCTGAAGTGCGGGTCAGACAGTAGTTAACAGCGCTCATGCATTTTCATGACGTACAAATGAGAGTTAGAGCGTCCACGGCAAGGACGGCGAGGGCAAGAGACACACGAGAAAAGCAGGAAGAAAGGGGAAGTCCCGAAAATTAACAAAACGAAATGGCTTTATGTCACATGAACATCCTATTAGATTTTATAAAATTTTTAATTCTTTCCCCCTTTTTCTACAGCTGCATATTGTCAGACATTTAATAAAGAGGACGACAAAATCTTCTTCGGAGACGGACATGACGAAACCACACATTTGCCTGTTTAACATACAAAGAAAACCGAATATTTTTTTAAACTGATGTCGTGAAATATACTGACTAAGACAGACTTTCCTTTTTTCTAAAATCATTACCTAAACGATATTCCTAACTACCAGAAACTCTCTCTCAGTTTCTGACGGCAGGCACGAAAATAAATTAACACCACGCGAGCGTCCAGCAGCCGAAAGAGGCCGGTAAAAGCAGAGCAAAGTGAGGCCAGAGAGATGACGATAAACGCGGGGAAAGAGGCAGCGTGTGGCCGGCGGACTTGCCCTGGTATCAGCTACGAAAGCTCCTTCGCCCTGCTCACGCGAACAGCGGGGCCCTCACAGACACGCTCAGTTCTCCACAAGGGATAAAGAACTTCCCTTCAAGAGAACTCTTTTTCTCTTCACAACTTTCATCTTGTTCCCACTTCGTCTTTCCTTCTCCAAGTCTTCATTCTCTGCGCCCTTCCCTTTATCACAGTATTTTCCACGAAATTCTTACTACTAAGAAGACGTCTCCTTCGAAAATTCATCTAAGTTCATTCCAAATGACTTCATTCTCTGCGGACTGATACACAACTCTCTCTCTCTCCCTACCGATCGAGAGAAGCCACTGGGTAGCCACCTGTCCTTGAATATTAAGATAGCAAGGATCCCCCGAAACGTCGGAAATACAACCTACCGTGTAATTGACCAGATACAGGATCAAAATACTTCAAATTCTAACTGTTCGCCGTCACCTTTCTGATTCTTTCGTCTAGTGAATAGATTTGCCAACTTTATGGAGACCACAAAAGTTCAGTGACGTATCCACACAAAATTCCACGCACTTCAACGTGAGTAACTCTTAAGATAAATTGCCTACCGAACCGCCTCAGTAAATAACACAATTATCATGCAATAATACCCAACTTACTCTACAAAGGTCAATAATTTCTCAAACGGTACTACAACACGGTCAACTTATTTCAAGAACAAAGGCACCAATCATAACAAATATATATATATAGCACACTGTGGCCATTATGTAAATTGTTTTTGGCAAGAAACGTTAACTGAAACAAAAGAAACATTAAGAACAGGAAGGAAATGCAGCTTACGTTCAAGAACCCACTGCAGTGTCCGTAAAGTTGCCCTCCACTCGGCACTGGGGGGGAGAGGCCGACATCAGATAATATGGAAATTCTCTCAAATTATGCTTCCTAGCCTCTCGATGATCTCAGCGGCACAGTTCATCATGTATAGGCCAGCTCAAGAAACTGTCGAGCTGTCTACAGCATTTAGGGCCAACGTTTTTAATAATCTGGCGTCACACATCAAAGTAATCAGTATAATTATTTAACTAATCTAGCGTATTACAGGTTAATATTGACGAAAATTATCATCTTTTTCCCTGTTAAAGCGTAATATATTTTATTACATCTTCGCAAATCGTGTGGAAAGCGTAAAATTTCTATATAAACTGAATTAAACGTGAAAAATATTCACGGCGACTAACGCAAGTTTCCTTCGGCCATCGCCGGACCCCACCAACGACACCACCACAAAACCGTACGTAAAATATTTCAAATAAACCAATTTCTCATACCGACAACTGTACTTACGCCATTTTTCGTCGTGGAAAGTTGTGGACGCGATCTTTGTGGTGGATCTGTGATGTCATATAAGGGCAGATGTACCCAATTATGATCCAAAGCATATTTTCTCCTTGTAATTAATATCCAAACATAAGAATGCTCTGTTGGGCTGTGTCAAATACGCAGGAGGAGGGTAGCACATGGCACCTTAACCCGGATGTGACGTCATATATACGTTAACCCTACGCGCTCTGAAACCACCTCAGACTTAATGTGCTGTATATATTAACATATTATAAACAGTCCTGCTTCACGTATTGTAACGCCAGCGCACGGCTGGTGGTTCGGACGTTTTGGCTGCTACGTATCTCGCCTTCTTTCCATGGAGACGTTTAGAGACGTCCGCGCCCTTGGCGTCTTCTGATTTGTCAGACCGCGTAATGCCCTCGTGACCATTCAAATCGGAAACTTCACTTAATTAATATTTATAATTTCAGTTCTTACCTCAAAGAAAACACAACGCGTGACCATTACAAACTTGAACATTAAGAATAACAACAAACTCTCAAGGATTTCGATATATATCGATAGGTGATACAAAACTCTCATTAGTGTAAACATACATCGGAACATTATACTTATAACCTACTAACAGAAACAGCCACTCCACTGGACCTGCGTAATTAATACGATATTACCCATTCACTTATGCACACAACCAATAAATTGTTATATAGCTACTGGATATAATTCTTTACAAATATAAATAGTATAGGATTTGAGACTTTCGTGGCGAGTACAATTAATAAAATCTTCTCGGGCAATCGGGCTGTTCTTCTTGTACGGATTGCGACCTCTGGCCTGTTCAAATCCAGAGTGACCTCTAAAATTATTATTCCGTCTAGACATTCAGTAGGATGAAAAACTGAATACAAGATTTTGGCTGGCAAGCCTGGAGGCAAGAGACCACTCAGAAAACACAAATGGAAGGGATGATAATATTAAAATTGAAATTAGGGAAATGTGTTGGCTCTCTTTACTTGGATAATAGAAACACGACAATGAAATTTTAAGTTACATAAAAGACATGGAATTTCTTGACTAGATGAACGACTGTTAGCTTCTCCAGAAAAACTTTATTCAGTCTTATTGTATGATTTGGGTCCGTGGTCATACAAACATTCCATTTTTCTCGAGTTATTAACTTTAAACTATAAACGTAGATGGTTTAAAAATGGATTAAAATGGTTTTCTGCTTACATTTTCCCCTTAACAATGCAGCTTCATGAATATGGTCTCAGAGCTGTGCTGTATTATTACCACACCCACTCTGCTTACGATGTTAAAATGCCGATCACTTATTAGGATCAATTAATTCAATGTAACATTCGTTCGTGAATTATTTATATAACTCTGGGGTTACAATAATTTTGTTTAATAACTTCTCAGTGAGATCGAATTGACTTATCCATATAATTGTCTGTACCTGAAGAAAATAAAACGTTCTGAAGAAGGCGTGGCGCTTACCTTAAATAGACGTCAGCGGATAAGTTCAAACCGCCCATAGACTTCAGCATCTGAACCTTTCTGGAAGTAAAGAGAACATTTAAAATCAGTAATCGACATCTTGAAACTAAAAACTGCATTTATGGAGAAATTATCAGCAGATTAAATTCGTGCAATACTAACAGTTTACATAGAAACTTATATACTTAGGTATATAGGCAATGCATTAGCCTCGATCTACAAGTTTTATTGTAGAAATTAGGACCGTAATAGTCCCAAGTGCTAATAATTCGATGACAGCAAAATATTCGGTTCATATAAAGTGTCTACAGTAAAGTGGACATCCCTGGTATATATACAAGAATAAACCGTTTCATATGACGCCAGAAGAATGGCTGTCAACCTAATGTATAGGTAAATACACACGAAGTCTCAAGTTCAACGTTGGAATTGAAGACAATTCATTTGAATACATTAAATATATTACTTGTGTTTCACATTTGTCCATTGTATGCAGAACCTAGTGATGTGATCTGCATTCAATCCGCGGGATTTAAGTGACGGTGGGGCGAACACCCTTTCCTCCCCTTGGAGATCCCAGCAGCAGCGTTCCACTTTACGACAGATACATCGAAACACGCCCTTCGGCTACGGTCCACTTGTTTAGAGCACCAGAGTTCAAATCGCGGGTCATGCAACGGTTTGAGGCAGGTACAATTTGTTTACCAATTAAGAGCAAATCCATTTCTTGGTTGTAATTTACTCTCCGTGAACAGAAGGGAGTCTTTAAAAAATAACTCCTAGCCGAAGCTCGTCTAAATTTTATTTAATAATTCAGTCCGTACCGCGAAGAAAATACCGCACTTCACCATTACGAAGATCAACTGGTTAACGCTGATTAAGGAAATAATCGCTGTTTACACTGAGAATCATAGTTCGTCTGATTAATATTAAAGAATTCAGTCCGTACCGCGAAGAAAACACCGCACTTCACCGTTACGAACATCAACTGGTTAACGCTGTTTAAGGAAATAATCGCTGTTTACACTGAGAATCATAGTTCGTCTGATTAATATTAAAGAATTCAGTCCGTACCGCGAAGAAAACACCGCACTTCACCGTTACGAACATCAACTGGTTAACGCTGTTTAAGGAAATAATCGCTGTTTACACTGAGAATCATAGTTCGTCTGATTAATATTAAAGAATTCAGTCCGTACCGCGAAGAAAACACCGCACTTCACCGTTACGAACATCAACTGGTTAACGCTGTTTAAGGAAATAATCGCTGTTTACACTGAGAAACAAACGAAAGCAAACAAATACAAGAATTATTTAACATTTTTATCACTGATCCCATATAAGCCTACAGTCAACACCGCTGGGCTGTTGTCAACGTGGCAATGAACTTTCGGGTTCCATAAATGATAAATTCTTGACGTTTTTATGTACACTGAAATCATCACCACTGACTAGCACGCATGGGCAAGGCGAATATTTTTGTCGGAAATCTGAAGATAAGAAAGTATTTTGGTAGACCTAGACATAAGTGGAAGAATAATATTAAAATGCATGTTAAAGGAATAAGGCGTGAGGATGTTGTTAACGACAGAGCTTAGTGTAAGGCTTTTGTGAACAAGGCAATGAACACTCGAGTTATATAAAAACTGGAATTCTTCTTTACTAGCTAAGCAACACCCAACTTTACGAAAGGAACGTCAGAATAATCTTAACAATAAAACCTGCACTCACCTGAAGAAGACAGTACAACCAACTGTCGAAACGCGGCGTTTGTTGAATATTCTATGGACAATGGACAAATTCCAGTGACTGGTTTTGAAGCGAGGGCCGTTTTCGTGGGAGTCATACAATGACTTTTGGCGGGGCCACTGAGCTGTGGTGTATCAAAAGACGCGAACGAGTTAACGTGCCACGACAAAAATCATGCGCCCGAGCGACGTTCGCTCGTTAGCGCGTGGAGCCTCGAGCCTATGACCCGTAAAACCTTTCACATGACGTGTGATTCCGTGATTGGAACATTTGATCTCTACAGGCGTGGACTTCTGGTGCTTTTACAGCTAAATCTGTGTGTAATTCCCTTCTTCGCACTCCACAGCCACACGCATTCGTTTCTTGTTATGACAGCCTGAATGTCGAACTGTTGGACAACCACGGGCTAATAAGATGACGTGTTCTTACCAGCTCCTTCCACACACACACACCAGGAAGACGCATTACACTGCCAGGACATGGCCTCTCCGAAGCTGAGAAATCAATCAGACGAAAGTTGGGAAACAAACGAATCGATTATCGAAGTAATTTCGAGAATCGCTTTAAGCAGAAACATGCGAAACTGAAAGGCACACATCAGCGTCTGGTCCGTGCTGTTAATTTGTTCAGCGATTTCAAAAATATCATAAACAGAAACAAAGAATCTCTCTTAGCTGTCCAGAAGTACACGCGAAAAAGAAATGCTCACAAAATTCTGGATGGGAAACATGAATGAAAGAAAACATCGCTGTAGATGGCAGAATGATATTAAACTGTAACTTAGGAAAACGGAAAGAATTGGATTCATCTGGCTCAGGATATGGACCGGTGGCGGGCTCTTGTGAACGCGGTCATAAACCTTTGGGTTCTATAAAAGGCTAGAAATTTCTTGACAAACTGAAGACGGACTCTGCTCCACGGAATTAGTTGAGTCAACGTTCATCAAGTTCCACTGTACTCCAGCGTTTTACGTCTATATGACGACACAACACAAAATTCACTTTAACTCCTACAGAATTTAGGTTTACAAAAAACCATTAAAACAAAAGAAGGCCAGTGTTTGTGTGCGATACGCGGACCTACAATTACATGAACTTCCTACCCCATCCATTTCTCCTATCTTGAATAAATTTCGACCAGAAAGGGTCTATTACGACATTAGTAGTGAGTCACGGTATGTAGATTAAGCCTCCTTTATCCCACTTTTTCTATCTCTTCCAGCACCCCCTCATGAAACCCCC
>NW_019060585.1:126847-144311 GCF_000696155.1 Zootermopsis nevadensis | reverse complement strand
ACACGACGTTTCGGGAACAGCGTCTTTAGGAAACTGGTATCATTACGGTGACTGATTCTTTACGTAAGATAATACAGTGATTGTCGCACTAGTCTCGCATTCAAAAGGCTCCGAGTTCTATTCCAACAACTGCCAACAGTTTTAACGCCAAAATTTATATATACCTGAGTATAATGACGAAAAATCACCTGAAGATAAGAGTGGAAAATACATCCGAAGCATCGAGTGTATCAAATATAACTGAGATCAGAAACGCATACATAAATTCCATATGAATTTAGGAGCCACTTCAAAAAACTAGAATCAGTCAAAACGCAAAACATTCTGAACACCATCAAGAAAATTTTGGGCTCCATGGCAACATGGCGCCCGAGATTTGTGAAGGCCTGCTTCAGACAGAAGAGCCATTCGCTTACAGTAGTACCAACGTTGGTATCTACTTCTTGGTCCACACGGCGTTAAAACCCAGAAGACCAAATATGACATTTTTACCGCAATGAGAACCTAAAATTTCGTAACCAAATTGTTTTACTCCGGTATTTCCTGATAACACAATCCCCATATAAGAATTTATCGCGGTTTATAAAGATAATAATAGTCATTATTAGGACATATTATTATAATTATAATTCAGAGCTTTGTTTAATAATTTTGTTTATCATATAAGCTACAGTTATGAGCGTTTTTCATAGGCTCTTTGCATGAATTATTAACACCATAACCAGTCATACTCTTGTATTCTTTAGGAACCAAACATTGATAAACCCAAGTGGATTGGGAAACCAGGAGTGTGTATTCCGGTGTCATAATTTAACATCTTCGTTAACCTTTTAAAGCCTAATGGTAACAATAGGCTCCAACTATGTTAATAATCAGTAATTCTTCATTTTGTATTCGTATGATTCTCAGTGTAAACAGCGATTATTTCCTTAAACAGCGTTAACCAGTCGATCTTTGTAATGGTGAAGTGTTGTGTTTTCTTCGCGGTACGGACTGAATTCTTTAATATTAATCAGACGAACTATGATTCTCAGTGTAAACAGCGATTATTTCCTTAAACAGCGTTAACCAGTTGATCTTTGTAATGGTGAAGTGTGGTGTTTTCTTCGCGGTACGGTCTGAATTCTTTAATATTAATCAGACGAACTATGATTCTCAGTGTAAACAGCGATTATTTCCTTAAACAGCGTTAACCAGTTGATCTTTGTAATGGTGAAGTGTGGTGTTTTCTTCGCGGTACGGACCGAATTCTTAAATTCTTGTAGCGAGCTTCGGCTTTAAAGGGTTGTAAAGGATTCCAGAAATCCAGAAAGAGAAAAAACGTTTTTCTGCTTTAAAGGTGATGTGCGATGGGGGTAATTCAAACCAAACAGAACGTAAGGCAGGAACAGCCAGCACCACAAAGAGACAATGCGTGGGACACGGGTGTAAGGTGCGGTTCAGTCTGCGCGGTCCCGTGTTACGCGGCGCGGAATGCATGTTCCAGGCCTCAGGTTCCTCCGCCATTCTGATTTGCATGCGACGCCATGATGCAAGGCAGCGCGGGGGAGGGGGGTTGGGGGCGCAAGTAATCGATAACACTTCCCATTAGAGGTACGTGCTGACTGAGAGGAAGAGGGAGGGACAGGGCGGGGGGTGGTTATACAGATACGTGGCTGGGGATGCTGGGACAGAGGGTGGTAAGCCCAGTTCTGTGATTCGATGTCATCACCCACTCACTATCTTCCAGCATCCCTCATCTAGACCATCCCCCACTTTCAACCCTCACCCCCATCATCCAGTATTTTCAACGTTCCTTTTTTTTGGCGCAACTTTGCATCTTCCCTTACACTAGCCAAGTTTTTATCCCTTCGCGTCATTTTCATCTCGTGCAAGGCATTTTTCTTTAAAAAAATCAATACACTTTTAGTTAATGCGTTATGGAATAGGAATTCGTGGTAAATCTGTGACAGACAGCAAAAATATGTCACAGGCCATAAAATAGACATGTTACATAAATTATCTTATTTCATTAACCATTTTACTGTTAATAAGATTACCTCGGTCAAAAAGCAGCCGACGTTTCAGGAACCACCTCTGTTGGCCGCGTGTTAACATCGAGATATCTCGTATAAAAAAATTACCTTCTGCTACGTTAAAATGTGTTTCTGTCTGCATTTTTAGGTCACATAACAACTGAGAACCATATGTAAGTCACCACGGACGTCTAAAATAAGAACACGAGGCTTCAACTAAATAAAACACGGGATTAACGTTTCAACAAACAGCGTCGAATTAATGCATTTTCCGTAAGCGTTTGCCTATTAAACTTCACTTTCAATGATCATGGCCAGAGGGCGCACACACAGTCTTGAACAGTCAAATTACCACATGTGGGACGGAATGACTCACAGAAGAAAGCTAATGTGTAATTGTCTGCAAAAAGTCTTCATCGAAAACAAAAAAAATTGAGATCTCATTCCACATGTTCCTATTTGAACCATAATTGTGGTTGCTTAAAACGAAACTCGCTGTTTCGTCTGTACGTACCTCATATATCACCCCTCACCCCCTCACACATGTCCAGGGCAACACAGTGGCTTACAGAGACAGAGCCCAAACCTCTATTCACCCCATATCTGGTCTATTTAAGGGTGGCTATACGAATATTTTAAGACAACCCTCCTCTGTCCTCCCTTTAAGTCTCTCTTTTATCTTCCAATTGTCTCTGTCTCCCTTCCACCCTCTTTGTTCCGTATATTCATCTCACCATGCACTGGCTGCAACTTATGAATGTTTCATGAAGCAGATATACAAACGCACATGAGTCACTGCGCTCCGTGGTTACTGGAACAATTTCCCACCTACACGGGGCAAGAACATCAGAAAGTTGTTCGAACCATTTCTACATGCCAAAGTTGCCTCGTCAACCCTTCGAAGCCGAAGTTCGTCCAGATATTATTTAAGAATTCAGTCCGTACCGCAAAGAAAACACAACACTTCACCATTACAAAGATCGACTGGTTAACGCCGTTTAAGGAAATAATCGCTGTTTACACTGAGAATCATAGTTCGTCTGATTAATATTAAAGAATTCAGTCCGTACCGCGAAGAAAACACTACACTTAACCATTACAAGGATCTGGTTAACGCTGTTTAAGGAAATAATCGAAGTTCACAGTTCGAATCTTGTGAAGCACATGGAAACAAAATAAATAGTTACTGATTTTTTAAGGAGGTGGTGCATATATTTACCATTGATCTTGCACTTACTATGTCCGGCCATCTCTTGTCAGAATAAAACACACAGTACGTTACGTTTCATGCTTACGTGTTAAAGTGACTGGATGCTGAGTAAACTTATCTCAGTCTCATAAGAAGCGTTCCTAATTAAGGAAACAGCCTTTTTCAAACACAAAACTGACTCCATGTTTGAACGGGTATCGTACTAAACGGGTTGCTGTCTTTTAATAATACTTTAAGGTCCATTTATCGAGTGTTATCCGAAGAATCAGCTACGACAGTCCACGAAAATTTAGCAAAAATATTTTTTTTCTGTCATATGTCTGTCTTACTACTCTCTTGAAATATTAAGTGACCGTAAACTAATATTATCGCGAAATATCTAAAGGTAAGTGTATATTTCTCGCAGTGCCTCGCCTATTTGATATCAGTATCGAATTTTAAATCCCATTAGATATAATCGATTTAAGTGTAGCCTGTGACGTGTTCAGAGAATTTCAATAAAATGAAAGAAAAAATTTAAATTTAGTGCGCATATCCTTACTGTTACATATAAGCCAAGAACTGACATGCATGAAAATATAAATGAACCTGACCACTGCGACAAACGGATAAACTTGTTTGTAACATCGGTCGTGATGCATGTCCGTCTATAAGTTTGTCTGAGTAAATACAATGGCAGTGAAGAACAGGAGAGTAACAATACATTTTAATACAAACTGCTTCTCCGTCATAACTCCACACGTCATCATGAAATACATACAACATTCAGCCACAGGATGTTTCACAATGTAGTTCCTCTCTGTGGGACACAGAATTGTTCTGAAACTACTCAGCCAAGTAAAATAGCAAGAGATGCAGACGCTGAAGTTTATATTTTAGTGAGAGCCGCCGCTTGCAACACCTGACTGACAGCTGTACTATTTATTTCGCTGCATTTTTCGTTGTTTTCCTCAGACATTTCGTTAAATTCACAGATTTGTGCAAATGTGTAGAGTCTGTTACACACAATGCGTGTCTCGATGAGCATAACAGGCAAGAAACAATACAATTAAAGTAATAAATTTCGGAGGAAACCATCTTCTTGCGTGAGAACACAAATAGAGATACACTACATCATATCAAAGCCACAAGGGAAAAGTCTGTTCCGGCACGTCAGACAATGTTTTAACATGAAATTTTACAACTTCGTTTCATATGTTTTCCATCTGACGTAACTGGCAGAATAATATTAAAATATATCAAATAAATACATCCCTGATGGAGGCAGCAAGGTCCTCTGAAAAGCTGGAAACTTCTACTAGACTGCACGGCGCTAAGACCCAGAAGGCAGCCATCTGATCTTAAATGTGGTGCTTATTTGAGACTTTTTTTTTAGCGATGTGGGCACGATTTTCCGTAAGAGGCGGGGAATTAATTAAACAGCTGAGAGTCTATTACCATCAGACGTTAGCATTTCTACTCTTCTCCAGATTCAATGCGTCCTTGTCTCGCATTCCCCACCGTTATCCGTCCATCTTTGTCATTTCTAGCCCCCGAATGGGGCCACTATTTCGGCGCCTCGCCACCACTGGCCAGCCCTTCGAGCGATAGCAAACACGCGCGTGAGCGTCCAGAGCCGCGCGCGTGTGTGCGTGCGCCCATTCTATTCCGCATTTGTTTCCGCTGTTGGCTTTTGCTCTCCGCCTTGTCTATTGTACGGGTATTGTATAATAGTACCGGTGTTCGGGGTCCCCTGCACTAGCTCGATATAACCCCCCCGCCCAACCCCCTCTGTCTTTGTTCCCGTCCAGAACGACTGTGATTAATTTCGCCGGAGTCCCGGAAACAGTTCATCAATCGCAAAGTGGGGCGGCGGAGCGCGGCCTGCTTTTGTTTAGAGCGGATCATTAGTCTGTCAATATGCCGTAAGATGGCAGTGCGACCTGACAGAGTGCTACTGTGGACAGAATAAAGACGATGGGACGAAGGAAATGGGAAAGAACGGAGAAACACAAAGGACGAAGAGAAAAGTGTAACACAGGAATTAAAAATAACAGGTCTTAATTTAGAAGAAACAGAAACGAGGATAAAGTATGTGTGGATGTATAAGAACACCATAGCAAAGCAGAACACGTACGAAAGGAGGATGAGAGAGATAACAGACCGCGACGTAAAGACAATGAAAAAGAATTGGAGTAGAAGCTGACTCGGGAAAGACTGTGAAAGTTTCGGAGTAGAATGACCACTGAAAAGGGAGGACCATGAAGAACACGTTTTGCTGAAAATACTGAAGATTCAGCGATAATGAAAGATAAATTACAGTAAACGTATCGAAAGAGATGGACGACGAATGTAATAACCACGAAGGCAAAGATGAAATAATGTGGTTTATTTACGACCATTCGTCCGTATCTGACGAAGCTGTCAGCATCTCAGATTACGTGGCTTCAAACAAATTTTGACCAATAAATAACTGACGGCAAGGGATACGGAAGGAATCGGTTGTTACCTATTTTAAGTATTATTCCGGCATTTCTCTCGGAGGAATGAACAAAAAAAAACACGGAAAACCTCACTCATAATTCACAGTATCCTGTTGGAATATCAATCAGGAACAGGGGACGACGATAAGGGCAGTTCTGAGGTAAAAATTTGGCAGAACACGCACAGGGCATGCGCGGGAAAGGGGGAAAACCAATCAAGAAATAATTATATTGTGGTTCAGATAAAGAAGCTAACAGGACTAGGCCGATAAGAACGTACGCAGACAGAATGCAAGCAAAGTTTGCTGGTTACCATTAACCTGGAAACCTAACGACACGACACGACATTTCACTCTTACAACGACCAACCTGTTATCGCTGTTCAAGAATATAATCGCTATTTATTCTGAGAAATATACAAAGCACGTAAATACACTCTTTTGGAAAATGTATTGTTATTGAAGAACTATCGTAATAAAACCAAAATTTTCAGCTTTAATTACAAAACTAACCAAGCAACTCCATGGAGCAGAGCTCGTCTAAATAACTTATAAGAATTCAGTCCGTACCGCGAAGAAAACACTTCACTTCACCATTACAAAGATCAACTGGTTAATGCTGTTTAAGGAAATAATCGCTGTTTAAATTGAGAATCATAGTTCGTCTGATTAATATTAAAGAATTCAGTCCGTACCGCGAAGAAAACACTTCACTTCACCATTACAAAGATCAACTGGTTAACGCTGATTAAGGAAATAAACGCTGTTTATTCTGAGAATCATACGAAACATATGAATACACTCTGTCGGCAGAATGAAGAATTACTGATTTTTAAAGCAGGTGGTACATGAGGTTACAGTTATGGTCACGTTAAATAACAAATGTAAACTATCGTTTCTAAATATAAACCGGTGCTGTAATAAAGAATGTAAAATTACGATAATTTACAAACAAGTAAAATTTAATTTAAAGTCTGTTAGAGGGGTCTTATAAGATGGAATATTTTCAGTCCGGAGTGAAAAAGATTCCTTGTCTACCGATCTGATTATTTGCCAAACACAAGCGTGGAGAAAATTACACAACGAGGAACATCAAAAGATATTATTAAAGTGTAAAGTCCACGGTGTTGAGATGGCTCAAACACACGAGACGCACAGGGGACAAAATAAATGCATACAAAATCTTAACAGGGAAAACCCGAAGGTAAGAAACATCTAGTAGATGGTACAGGTGGGGGGGGGGTGTGATCGTGAAGATTGGATTGATCTGGCTCACGGCGACTTCTTGTGAACACGATAATGAGCATTTTGACACCATTAAAAGGCTTTTTTCTCGACGAGCTGATCTTAGAATTAATTCATATGATCTACGATTTCTTGGAACTGTTAACTTTGGTTACGTTACGTTACGTTACGTTACGTTATTCGGAGGATGGGTGTAGTTTTCCAGTAGGAATATCACTAACTAATAATTCTCCTTTTCCTTACAGACCCGTCTGCTACGCCGTACGGTGTCCATTTCAGTATCCCGCGTAGGAAATCACAACTTTATGATCTCCCTGTATTTACCCGCTGGCCAGTAGCTGATTTCAAGTCAAGAATTTATGACGTATACATGGCAGTACTGCTACCACAAACAACAGAACAAAGATAACAACAAACGAAACCGATTGTCAACTACTTACTGTTTTCTTTTGTTATGTATTCCATACATAACCTCTGATATACAGTAGACTCGTGGGTGGGGTAAAAAATACAGAACTCACCCATTTTCACATTGTATTTTGTACACAATAAAGGTCAAAATCCTTTGCTATGCCAAAAAGGAAAATCTCTTTCTTTCTGCTATTCAATTCCTTGAACGTATGGCGCGCAGTCTATTGAGTGATTTATGAACCTGATCCCGAAAGGTAACGAAAAAAATAAAAAAAACAACAACTGAAAGTCAGGTTGCGTAGTTACTTCGAAGGTCCCGATGTAGTGGTAACAAACATTTTATATATAAGTCAGAATGGGGGGGTGGGGGAGAGGGGGGGCACGGATGATGTCAATCGTATCTCAATCTCTGTCCAAATGTAAATGTAACTACGCAAAAGAAACGAAAATAAAATAAATAAATAAGAAATGAAACCAGACTCCTTCTCAAATCAATCTTGGATAAAGGAGATCATGTTATATTTTTTTGGGGGGGCGGAGGTGGGGGGGGGTCCATCTGATTCGCTCTTTCTATCAGTGGTGACCACCGACGTCAAAACAAGATTCTTTGAAATCTGTAAATTCCTTCTTCTTGTATTAGTCGTTCTTTTGAGTCGATTGCGGATTATATTTTATTTCAAGAATCCATCCGACTTAATTGGACGGCAGAATAATTGCCACTAAACCTAACCTGCCCTCACCACAGAGTACGACAACACACGGCCACGTATTTGCTAATTTCCATTTCGGATGAAAGTGCTGCCTCAATCTGACACGTATAAAGAAACGATACAATATTTATATTTATTCCTCCGGAAACGTCGATATCCACCTACAAGTCGCGTCACATACCCCGGACTTAAAATGTCGCATAATTTAGGGTCGCTATCAATTTCCCCGCAACAAAACTTTCTCATAATTGTCATTCATTTGCCGTTGCTAAGACGGCTTTGGGCAAACCTTGCTTGGCACTATCTTCGGCAGACAAGTAAGTGTGTGTCTCACCGTAATGCCATCATGCTGAGACAGACCGGTAGGTGGCAACTTGGGATTACTTGTTCTTTGCCTGTCATGCACCTACCACAGCGAAGGGTAACGCTGAGTTATTTGTGTTGTAAACAATGGTAAGATAAGAAACCGCCTAAGGAAACGCGGACGTGTAGTGAAAATGTATTATATTTTAACGTTTTAAGAATGTTTACGTTCCCACACATATTATTCACTCCACAAATGAAAACAAAAAAAATAGTGAGTTTGTATGAATGTTCAAATCGCGAGGGCGTGTTCCTGTATGTAAATATTAATTTACAGTCACAAAATAATCATTTTCATATGAACCCTGCGTATTAATTCAAATTTAACAGAAACGTTTCCCGTAGACATGCAAAAATGGCGAAACGCGGACCAAACTCAGTACGAATTTCTGAAGAAAACAAATCAATTTATTCCAGAAATCTTTTGTACGGAATAATTGGATGCGAAGAGACACGTTTTTGTTTATCTATCCATTACTTTACGTTACGTTCATTTTCCACGTATTACTAAGAAACCAAACGAAACGTTCCGTGTTTTTATGCAAGAGTGGAAACACCCGATAATTACTGGCTTGTTCTTCATTCGCCTTTATCTCTCATTAATGGGAATCCTATCTCTTCAGTCCCTAATTAAGCCCTAGACATGCCAGGTTCACATGCAACGACTTTAAAAAAAAAAAAAAAGATTCCTACATGAATTTGCTTCTGATCCAACATTCCTCAGGTACCAGCCACACACTCTGGGAATCAAGGAGTCCACACACACACTCACACGTCAGAACGAACGTACGCGCGTATGCACGTCTGTGCGTGTGTGTTGCGGGTTGCAGGCCAAAGGTGTTTTACGAAAAAAAAGGCACCTTTATTTTAAACATAAGTTTAGTCTTATGCGTTACTGTACCAAGACTTCGTGTCATTAAATTTTGTTAAGCAGGTAAACGCTAAGATCATTCGAAAAGTATATGCTCAGTGCACCTGAACACATCCAATCCCCACCCATACCATTAACCCGCACTAAAAAGCCACTACGAACCTCCACAAACCCGAACAAGCACGGCTTTTACAAATAAACTCGTTCCAGAATGCCTTACCGCGTCAGACTGTGGATACGTAAAATTCGCGTGAAGGGTAGGCTAACCGCAAAACAAGGTGCGCTAGTGGTTCGTGGTTGCAGCGGGGGAGTATAACCACTAGAGTCATAACGTCTGTGTATTATTGCAATGTGGTTTCGTTGTACCAACCACTCGAGAGTCAAACCACCAACTAACACGGGCATTGGTGAGGCGGTTAAACACACAAATGCAGAAAGATTTTTTTAACAATAATAAATGTGAAAATTTCGTGGTTTCATTCATGGCCTGCAGAGGACACGCACGACAGCTAATACGACATCTACAAAAGATCTAGCCCGCTAATTAGATTCCCTCAATTTAAACAGCGTTAACCAGTTGGTATTTGTAATGGTGAAGTGTGGTGTTTTCTTCGCGGTACGGACTGCAATGTTATTTAGACGAGATTCTGCTTCAGACAGGCAAACCTTTTAAAGCTGAAACACTTCAAAATCCACGTTTTTTTAAAAAAATTATGCAAATAAGTGGATCGATAAATTGCATAAGCAGAGATTATTTACGGCTAGACAGAATAATTTGAAAGAAAGAAGCTCCATATTTCGTCGTAGAACATCTTTTTTTCTATTTTTACACATTTAGTAATTCAAATATAACATAAGACCCACACTTTGCCAAGTTTTCTTAACGAAATGGAACATTAAAACTCATAATTAAGATAATAGGATAGGGCTGCTAAGACGAGAAGTAGTATCTATGTCGAAACAGAGTTCCTGGCGTGTGATAATCGTGTACATAACAGAACTTTAACTGAGTCGTCGGTTACCGGGAAACCACTACACAAATTCAAATCCCCGACTTCGTTTAACCGGCGATAAATCTTCTTGCATATAAATCTTTGTATCACTTTGAGCCGTCTTCTCTCTCAAGTGTTCTTCTCTGTGCGATGTCTACGTCACACACAATGTTATACAGTGCAGTAGAAGGAATTCCTTCACTGTTCTGACGCTCTGAAGCCGAAGCGTGTCTTATTAATAGTATTTAAGAATTCAGCCCGTACCGCGAAGAAAACACCACACTTAACCATTACGAAGATCAACTGGTTAACGCTGTTTAAGGAAATAATCGATGTTTATTCTGAGACTCATATAAAATCTTGGCAAAATGCAGAATTATGTTAAAACAAGTGGTACATTTAGTTTCTCTAAACTTTAAAGGGTTAATATTATTTGATTTAATATAGCAGTAGGATGTTAAAAGTGCTTACAAGGTCAGCAGAACTGTTCTTAAAAGTCACAGAGTAACCCAGGGTCTCTGTATATTATAGTATTTACGGATAAATAAAACACACAGATAAAATCTTTAAAAAGCTATTTCATAATAGAAATATCTTTACCTGCTGCGAAAAACAAACGCCGGATGAGACCTCCACCTCCCACCCTTCACTAAACCGATCCCTTCACAATAATCTAAATGAGTTCTTGAACTCAAATTAATTAACCCACTTTAACCATATAGCTGGGGGTAGCAACCCTTACTTGAACAACCCTTTCAGATGAACCCGACTCAATATGCATGCGCAGGAGTGCGGTGGGTCATTGAGATGAAGGGAGGTGACAGACAGGGTAAGCAGTGAATCTACGAGAGTTCAGCCCTTTTCTCGCTATCATTACTTATTTCAGCACACTTCGCCACCCTTTGTACCCAACCCTTATTTTAGATAGTACTAGAATCAGCGTACGCGTAATATCTAACATTGTTCAGCGCCGCTGAAAACTGCAAAGCTAAGCACACAAATCACTTAGCCGATATACTACACGTGCGAAGATACGAAGCTACTTCACTTCAAACTTACTTACACAACACTCGATAAGCATTCCTTTCATTTACGAGAGGCGTCGTTTGGTCGTATTGCGTCCGCCCTCTGTGACGGTCCATAAAACAGGCCAAACAAACCAAGCAATCGAAAACATCGTTCATCCCGTTCAATAATACTGTGAGGATATTTGGTGACTGTGCCGCTACGAGTAGGAAATACGGCAACTGACGCAGTGAAAAGGCCGTACCGTGCTGCCGGCACAGCCGCCAAGTATCCTCACTCTACACGCGTCATTCAGTCAATTAATTCTTCTGTTCTCAGTAAGAATCGGGCAGGTCAGTTTCTTAGTCAGATCCGTTAGTAAAATCACGTGATTTGGTAGTTAATCAGCACCTCAGATTTCCGATCAGTCAATGGTACAGTTACTTATATTTGTCAGTGAATCCATAAACAAATAATCTGTCAGCTGTTTCGTCTCATTCAACAGAGAGACAATAAAAGAATACTTAGTGTAATAAAGCAGCAGACAGTGTTTGTTTGTGATTGTAGCGCGTATAATCCACAAGCCAGATGTCATAAGCCCCAAAGCCGCCCTGTTTTTTTTCCCGTCTGTAACATATTTTCAAATTAAATACAGTCGATTTTATACACATTTTCTAAAACGTCTGACATTTACATTACAACATTGGCAGTCGATAGTTTGAAACAAGCAAAATTCAATTTAACAATAAAAAAAAATTATACTGTTATGAACTTGTGCCAATTGTAAGATTCAAATAGCGGTTTTTATATGTCTGTAAAAATGCCAACAATTTTTACAGATCCACAGAGTAGCTCCCCTGAAACATTGGTCTTTATCTACCAAACTACACGCTTCTGAATCCCACAAGGCACCCACACGTAAGTGTTGTGTATTTTTCCAGTGAGATTCCTCGGTCCGCGGTCATTTAGTGCTAGCCACTTTCGACCCCTGACAGAAATTAGTGCTCACTTCTCAGCCGGTCTAATATTCTAGCCATTTTACAACGACGACGCGTCATGCAAAAATCCACAATAATCTTACGATCCGATCAAAGAAGGTACTGTGCGGTTGTGCGGGTGGTATCATTCCGTATGTGCGAGACAAGGGAATGTGTGTCTGCCGACTGCACATGATACGCCTACCTTTACATACATATTCATGGAGGGACGCCAGAAGAGAGAGAGAGACGGAGAGACGTCACAGCCGCGTCGCTTCGGAGTCCACCCCTTCTAGCTTAGATCCCATCCACCCTTTCAACGTTTCCATGTCGCCGTGATATCACGTGTCATCACTCCATATTATAATAAAGCAGTGCGGTGTTGGTGGGAGGGAGGCATTGACGGAATATTGCCTTCCATTCCACTAAAAAAAAACATTTCTACCACCTATTATAGCCCTCACGACCGCATCTAGACACTTTTTAATTTCTGGTCGTCGAAATCCTTGATGAGCTTGCGACATTGCCATTTTATCACGTCAATTTAGACATTTTTTTTAAAAAAAACTGTTAATAGGAAGAACGCATTTCAGGATATGTGTATGTGAAAGGGATTTCATTTTTCGTGAAAATCCAAGCTCTATATACATCAACATTTCATGTGAGACCGGGCTGGGTAGCTCTGACAGTACAGAGACTCGGCTATGGGTTTAAAATCAGGGTTGGATTCCTGGTAGAAAAACAGCGAATTGTAAGAAATGCTGGTACCCCTTAATTTAAAGAGGCAGTTTTATAAAAATACGCCATGATCTCGAGATATCTTACTCATGTAAAGTGAATTTAAGTGAATGGCATTCAGCACTGTGCGATATTTCAGGTTCTTAAGGCTGAGAGAATCAAAATAACGAAGAGTTACTCCAATTTAGTTGTTTGATTTAGTTCAACGTTTCTGAGTTTAAACAGCGTTAACCAGTTGATCGTCGTAATGGTGAAGTGTGGTGTTTTCTTCGCGGTACGGACTGAATTCTTTAATATTAATCAGACGAACTGTGATTCTCAATGTAAACAGCGTTAACCAGTTGATCGTCGTAATGGTGAAGTGTGGTGTTTTCTTCGCGGTACGGACTGAATTCTTTAATATTAATCAGACGAACTGTGATTCTCAATGTAAACAGCGTTAACCAGTTGATCTTTGTAATGGTGAAGTTTTGTGTTTTCTTCGCGGTACGGTCTGATTTCTTAAAAGTTATTTAGACGTGTTTCGGCTTTAAATTACGAAATAACAAGATATGACTGAGTAAAATAGATGGAGTAGAAAAGTGAATTTGTTGTTCCTACCTGGGAAAAGAGACGCCGGTAAATACTGTCGAAAAGAGGTTAAGTGTTCCTGAAACTGATGGTAGGAAAATCCTAGTTTTGTTCAGAATCGAACCCCGTTCACTTTAACATTACTACAAAACGTAACGGCGTATTAATATTTGTCTAGACCGTCTGCCTTGCACATGCGCAAACCAACACTGCAATGTAACCTGAATTCTTGCTTCATATTAAAGACGCTTCTGCATATAAACATGATAACAGAAAGAATATTCAAGCAAAATAACATTATTTTTTACAATTCGCAGTAACTTGAATGTGAGCTGGCGTGCAATATGAATCAGGCTCCGCCACCCACCCCCAACAACCCCTCTTGCTATTACGTGCCCTGGGTTCTAATTAGCTGTGATGTGCTGCCACCTCGTGGCAACAACATCGATCCAGCCCCACGGCTTGTCTGTGGCTTTTTGTGGCATCACAAAGAATTTATATTTCAAGTTCAACTTCCAACGGGAAAAGACAAAGTGGTCAGTCACCCAGGGAAAATTTGTTACGATATCCAAGCACAACTCTGTTTACCAGAGGGTAAGGTCCCTTGCACTCGGAGGGACGAGATGTGGTCCAATGTGGATTTGTCTGGCTGAAGTCATCTGAGACTTAAAGACGGCGACGAGAGATCATCGTGAACAGAAAGGAAATAAATCGATGAACATTTCTATCCAAATTAAATACCAGAGGATACTTTTCTACAATTCTTCCGCCTCAAAGAGTGTTTCCGTTTATGCATTCGATATTGTTGCTATGTGAAATTACCCCGTTTTGTAGTGCATAAGCGGCCTAAGTCCACCGTTATTCTATGGCTCTTAATCCGTTTTAAAGACTACCTAACAATTTTTGTTGATATTTAATAGTTTGACAGCAGGTTAATGCATAAAGAGATCACTATGTCAATAGGCCTTTAAAGCAAAGATGGGTGATGGCACATCCTTCGGACTTTGGGCCTATATTCAGTGGACATCATTAAAGAGGTAGGACACACTAGGATTTCGTAAGGTGATACAAAATACAGTTTCTTGTTCCCATGCTTAGTTGCGGTCTACTTAACTGTAAGGGAATTTCGTTCTTAATTTTTAAAGTAATGTTCTGGACAGACACATGAAGACATTAAAGGGTAGACCAACTCACAGTGAAAGTTTTGAACACTGCACACGTGTTAACAGCCAACCGCGAATGCATTTGCCTTCCAGCCCAGAGAGGTGAGTTTATGAGGAAAACCCGGAAAGAAGAAACCACTTGGTAGACCTAAGCGAAGACAGAAGGGTAATATTAAAACGGGTCTTAAAGTAGTTGGTTATGACGGTGTAAACAGGATTAATCTGGCTCTGGATAGGACCCAGTGACGACAGCTTGTGAACACAGTAATGAGACTCTGTGCGAGAATTTGTTCACTAGGTGAGCGACTGCTAGTTTCTCATGGAGATGGTTAATTAATTGATTCGTTAAGTGTAATGAGCACGGATTGAGCACTTATCGGCTGTACATTTCCATTGGTTATTTTGAAATAACCAAGTTTATAGCACAAATAACAAATGTTATGAACTTGGTTCTTAAAATTCCTAAGTGCTCAATAGGAAATACAAATTCAATACACTCTTACACGCCGAAAGGTAAATGACCCCATCAATTAGCTGTAATTCCATCTATTGAAAACATCCTTCCACCCACAACGAGCCTGTCCGAAGAACTGAAATCGTTTCCATAGTAACAAACAGACTACACGTGCCACAATCATAACACGTGCTCTGACGTACGTGAAAGGGTGAGACAATAAGATGACCTCAAATGTCACTCTTCCATATCACCATTGTAGATGGCACTTTTAACAGTTTCATATCAAAGACACAAAGGCTCATAGAAAAACGTCTGTTTTGAAGTCCACAGGAGTACCACCAAGGTTGTTTGTCAGCACTGAACTTAAGTTCGTTACGTCTTTGTAGAGCGAACGTTGTTTCTGTCTCACTGACATACGCGTTTTGCATGTGGCAATGACGTATTTAACACCACTTCAAGCGGATGCTGAGGACAATATTTGGAATTGTGAAGTGACAACTTTAATAATTTTCATTCTTCATAAAATATATTAGGGTAATCAAATCAAAGCGAATTAGATAAAGGGTGAATATAGCAGAACAAATGAACACGAGTTTCAGTCGGAAAAATATGTAAAGAGATTAAACCACTTACAAGATCTAGGTTTGTAGAAACAAAACATTCCTATGCATTACATCATGTATCGGATAGTTTATACACGAATTCAGTCTAATAAACGCATTAATGTTAATCTACAGCAAATATAGAAAGACGAACAGTAATATAATACGATACATTAATTTATATGCAGAAGAACTCTCATATATTGGCTGTATTGAAAGGTTTCATTGTTTTGTAAAGGAGTATCCTTGGTCAACGCGACTCCCATACAATTATTGGTGGAGTACACTCCACTCACGGAGGTCATTCAAATGGTATCGCCATGTAAGTGATATTCTGGAGCGAAGACTGAAGAGTCAACGAACGGTGTACTCCATCCATCATACAAAACCTCCAGTGACAAGCGATCAAAAGAATTAAAAGCAAAGCAGACGTTTGAAAAATTAAGTCCACTCAAGTCGGACACTTACACACACAGCCTACATGCACGCATACACACGCAGAGGAGGGTTTAAAGATGCCTTCGCATATAAACAGTTCTTGAATTCAGGGGCGTAGCTTACAGGCTACGAAATACTGAAGATAATTAGAATGAACTTGGTCTCCCGTATTAAAGGAAGAACGACGACTGAGGATGTCTGAGGAGAATATTAGGACCCAAGAGGGTTGAAGTGACTGGAGAAAATCACGTAATCAGGAACTTAATAATTTGCAATGTTCACCAAATATTACTATTATTATCATATCAAGGAGTATGAGATGAAGATGGCTGTCTTCTGAGTTGCTACGTCGTGTATTCTGGTAGAAGTTTACCAACGTTTCGGAGGTCATTGGTGCTTCCATCTTCAGTGCGCCACAATCCGGAAAACAGAAATCTTCGTAACGTACTGTATGTTATAATGGTAGTTAAACTATAGCAATTCATTAAATTCTTCAGAATCATTATATGAGTTGGCCTAACACAGGGAAGTGTAATTTATCTAGGGTTTTCGTGACTAGAAGTTGAGGATTTTTACGTTTTACCTGAAGATGGACACACCTTATTCGACTAAAGCTTAAACTTCTGATAAAAAAATACTGCTGTTATTAAAATATCTATAACGTTTAGACAATCATAACAAAGTAATGTCAATTCTTCAAGGATTCAAAATTTCAGAATAATACAAGAAATAATCGCTGCTTATTCTGAGGTCATGCGAAATACGTAAATGCAATCTGTGGGCAGAACGAAGATTTACTGACTGTTTAAAAATGTGGTACGTGTCTCCATCAGTATGTTTCAGAGAGTTAAGGGTGCCTCACCCACGAATTCTAACGTACCCTGATTCACAAACATGACCCAACACAGGGGCCACCACATTCATATGAAACACAGTAACAAATCCTTATCTGATATTGCTCTGTGTTACTGTGAGCTGCGGGTTCAAGAAACATGGCGGTGAAAATAGAACAGTAAATGAAGAGATAGATCATAATCCTAAATCCAAATTATTTTCAAACAAACACACAACTAAAACGTTACAAAAACAAACAAAGAGGTTCAACGCATTTGCATGCATTATGTAATGCATTCCGTTTAATAAATATTCAAATACGGGCAGTTTTTCCTCGCTGCACATGTCTCGTCTAGTTGAAATCAAGATCCACAAAGATCAAACATCAATGAAGCACTTGCA
>NW_019060585.1:113413-126800 GCF_000696155.1 Zootermopsis nevadensis | reverse complement strand
GGATAAGTTAGGAGCATTCTTTTTAATATCTAGTCCAGAGATCGACATATGGCACTGGATAGCAGGGTAGTATGAAAATTGATAAATTTCCTGTCAAGAACGACGGAAAATCCTAAAGCAATAGACACACACAGTCATGAATTTTATCCCATAACGTCCAAAACCCCATAGCAGCATTGCCATGGCAACGGTTATAACAGAACACACGTTTATGAACGCTACACCAACCAAAGTAAGAACGAGCACTTGGTAATTTTTCAAACAGATGTTAATAATTTGCTATCAAAAACTTCTACAGGAAACCTGAGCATTGCAGGTTGCATAGGAGCAGGAGATGTTCTCTCGGGCGACTCGCGTTAAAATTGGCAAGGGAGCGAGTGAGAGAGAGAGAGAGAGAGAGCCGACGCAAAATAAAATTTGTTACATCAGACCGAACATCGAATGGACGTCAGGTCCTCAGGGCTTTGCCACCCCCAAAGTCCATTCTCTTTATAACACTACCCGCTTTTAACTACGAACAAGATCTCATCAGCGAGGCTTCGCCCCTCTCCTGTGGAGACAGGAAGGGGAGGGTCCACCCCACAACACTCCAAAATAAAAAGACATTTTCCATGCCGACACCTTTACTCAAATGCTTCTACGCCCTATGCAGATGCCCCCTTGAGATATTCGCTTTTCTTTTTATAAAAACACACCCCTTGATCGAGAGACAAATTGGCTGGAGGCGACGTGCATTGCCGTGTCCATTATCCTCTTTTGAAGCAATAACAACACGGGAGATGCTCGTAAGTTAACAGCGCACACTTTGCTATTGTAGGATTCAACCTAGAGGATGGGTTAAGAACGGCCAGCAGCGCTCAATTTGACACGTTGCCAGATCGTCAGCATAAATCTCACTTCACAAAATTAGGCATTTTTAAAAATCGTGGTCCCTGGCTTGTAACCTTGGATTTTAACACAGTGTGTATTATTATTATTGACTAATGCGGATACTTTACATAAATAAATAATTATAAGTATAAATAATTTTAATTTTATAAGAATCACATACGCATATACGCTAAATTTACTCAAGTTGGTATTATGTCAACGTCCACACACAGTGTTCAAAGTGATTTCCTTATATACTCTAAAGTAAATAATCGAATCAACTACTCCCACATCACAGGAGACATTAACAAGCATTTGTTTACTCAGATATGTTCATATCTCATTTCTGTGAAATGTTGAACTACTTAAATTCTCATAATGTCATGTATACTCAATATTGAAGTTATCTGAAGAGATAATTGGCAACACTGTAGTGTGAACCGAATACATAAATTATAAATGTATTATATATATTATAATCATATTCAAAATAACTCATTACAACACATTTCGATTAAGGACGAGAAGAAAACTTTGTTGGAATACGCTTCAAATTCAGGGACATAATTATCGAAAATTGTAAGATTTCTATCTAATTAAATATTGTACAATTTTTTTTAAAAAATCATTAGTTACGACCCTAATAAATGAAACAGAAATATCAAATGTAATTTCCTTATACTGCATTAACTTCTTTTATCGATTTTCTACAATAAAGACGCCGAAAGCCATGTTGGAATCGAATAATGAATACGTGGTTGAAGTCCAGCCAATAGCGTGATAAAGTAGCTGAGGACGGGCACAGCTGGGGGTACTTCAGTGTGAGGGAAAGTTACCCTATTGAAGCCTTAATATAGGGCTAATTTGTTCCTCCAATGCGCACACTCTGGTTTTATGTATAATGAACTTAGCAAGCCGAAGGAAAAATGAAATACATAAGCTAGGAGAAATGTCTTATTGGTAAACAACGCCTCAAAATTTATAGCCATACAATCAGACGTAAACAATAATATCCCAAGGATGTAAGGATATCTAATAACAAATATAACTGAAATGTATACAATAAATTGAGGTTATAATCTGGCAGAAGTAATAATGATGGATAGAACTGACTTAAACATAACCTAAAAAAAATAAATAAAGTAAATCAATCCACGTGAATTAATAATTAATGAAGTTACGTAGTTGGTAGCTAATTTTGCTAAACTGACAGGCCTCCTGTAAGATCTAATACAAATACCGGGTGATGCTCCAGCGACTTATCGAAACTGACTGTACTCTTGAACAGGCCTGCCACAGGTCGCGACTTCGCCCTGAAGCTATCTGCTTGCTTCTATACACCGAGCATGAATAGAGGACCAACGAACTGGCATTAAGACGAATCAACTGTTACAGCGTGTGATTGCCAGCAGGGGTTGGGGGTGGGGGGGTCACAGACCAAGGACCTGACCAACATTTGCGTTACACTTTATAAATTACTTCCCATGTTCAAGGGGCTGTATTTAGGATAATATTAGTGGTTTCAAAACTCGCTTACACTTTGTATCCAAAGTGACATTAAAAAAATAAAATTTCTTGCAAAATACGGTAAGAAGGGAAATACGTAATTCATAAGTTCACCCAGAATTTTAGTACAGAAACCTGAAGGGAAGATGCCACTCTCAAGAAAAAGATATTACTAAAGTGAATTAATTTGAATATCACCACCCTGCCTATGATCTTAAAGAGGTAGAATGTAAAGATGTGGAGGAGATTCAAGAGGCAGGCTCTTGTGGTAATAATATTTGTAAAAGATTAGATATTTTGACTGTCTAAGTGATTATAATCTTCTTTGCAAATATTGCACTGATCTGAATTTGTTAGATAAAAATATAAAAATATCTACAGACTGTCATTTTAGTCTGGGTAAAATAATATCTTCTTGTCATTAACTACTATTATGTTTGTCAATATCAGTTGCAGAATGTGTAATTTTATCATTATTAACAATAGGGACAGGACAACTAAATTTAAAACATCAAAGTAACGTCTTCCTATTAATAACAAAGTAAAATACATTCAAACAACCAAGTTGAATACAGAATAAAAGCTAACTTCTTCATAACAGCACTAAATCGACCATTCGCAAGTAATTATATCGATTGGGAAATGTAAGTGATCTATCCTATTAGGTACGTGTACTGAGATCACAAACACACAGAGACCTGGTGTTATTTTTGACACGAAGTTGGCTACCCTTGTTATCCTTATCATTATCTAGAAGTACAAGAATATGCAAATAGTATTAATTACGACTTACTTTCGATGTCTTCACTGGATATCTGTTGCAATAACAACTGATATGAATCTTGGACTGATAATGGTTATAAAGTGAGACTATAAAATTCTCAGAGAAACACAATAAAACTCACTTTTGCACACGAGGCCGGAACACGTCTTTGACTCGACACGCCATCTTACACTCGAGTCGAGTACCAACACGACCAACCTAAAATCGCAAAATTTAACATCGTTAGAGATATATTAATTTTCTCCATTTTACATGTGCGTCATATGTCTTTGTACTGATTTGATATCATTTTGCTCAAAATGGACTATAAGATAATTAATTACATGTTGAACATCGATGAATTTAGGTTCTCACTGCGACGAGTGTAGAAATAATATGGTAGGATGTAGTACTGTGTGGTGTGGTAATACTGATCGGGCTGAAAACCTCCATTCCACGGCGATTGCAAAATTAATTCCCACGCTATTTCGGTAACAAACAAAGCGTGAGAAACGAATGTTGAAGGATTCCGACACAAGACGCGAAATTAAAACCTCGTAAAATAAATGAACTTCAGTGTGGGTTTACTGTATCAGGTAGAAATGTCACCAAACGGTGGTGACTGGAGGACGTGTAGTAGGGAGGTACTTGGTTCGAACATCGACTAGTCTTAGGCTTTTCGTTGTATTCCTCAGTATCTCCCAGACAATAGCCTTAAAACATGGGAAGATAATTCCTTACCCAGTAATATGAAGAACGTCATTAACTACTATTATGTTTGTCAATATCAGTTGCAGAATGTGTAATTTTATCATTATTAACAATAGGGACAGGACAACTAAATTTAAAACATCAAAGTAACGTCTTCCTATTAATAACAAATTAAAATACATTCAAACAACCAAGTTGAATACAGAATAAAAGCTAACTTCTTCATAACAGCACTAAATCGACCATTCGCAAGTAATTATATCGATTGGGAAATGTAAGTGATCTATCCTATTAGGTACGTGTACTGAGATCACAAACACACAGAGACCTGGTGTTATTTTTGACACGAAGTTGGCTACCCTTGTTATCCTTATCATTATCTAGAAGTACAAGAATATGCAAATAGTATTAATTACGACTTACTTTCGATGTCTTCACTGGATATCTGTTGCAATAACAACTGATATGAATCTTGGACTGATAATGGTTATAAAGTGAGACTATAAAATTCTCAGAGAAACACAATAAAACTCACTTTTGCACACGAGGCCGGAACACGTCTTTGACTCGACACGCCATCTTACACTCGAGTCGAGTACCAACACGACCAACCTAAAATCGCAAAATTTAACATCGTTAGAGATATATTAATTTTCTCCATTTTACATGTGCGTCATATGTCTTTGTACTGATTTGATATCATTTTGCTCAAAATGGACTATAAGATAATTAATTACATGTTGAACATCGATGAATTTAGGTTCTCACTGCGACGAGTGTAGAAATAATATGGTAGGATGTAGTACTGTGTGGTGTGGTAATACTGATCGGGCTGAAAACCTCCATTCCACGGCGATTGCAAAATTAATTCCCACGCTATTTCCGTAACAAACAAAGCGTGAGAAACGAATGTTGAAGGATTCCGACACAAGACGCGAAATTAAAACCTCGTAAAATAAATGAACTTCAGTGTGGGTTTACTGTATCAGGTAGAAATGTCACCAAACGGTGGTGACTGGAGGACGTGTAGTAGGGAGGTACTTGGTTCGAACATCGACTGACTAGTCTGAGCCTTAAAACATGGGAAGATAATTTCTTACCCAGTAATATGAAGAACAATTAACTTAATTCTTCAATGCATTTAATAAATCGTCATTAAAGAAAACTGGATTCGTCTTATGATATCGGCGAGACACAAAAGGTTAGCAGGTGGAACGTTCAACAGGTGGATAAACAATCATGAAAATGTGGGAGGCCATGAAATGTTTGTATTAAAATTCAAAGAACTTTTTCTGCATGTTACAATGTTAGTCTAAAACCTCATCTCATCGCCCTGTTGATGGATGCAGTTAGCGCCTGCGAAACGTCCGATAATTTCTATCAGACTACACGGCATAACATCACATAATACGTTCGTGAGAACCTGAAATCTCACAAACTATTTAAATTTTTTTTATGATTGGGCCTTGAAGTGCTTAATGATTGCATCGATGTAAATCAAAATGGAAGATATACAAATATCGACTGAATTATCGAGACAGACACAAACGAATAATTTCCCTCTTGTGATTAATGAATTTACTTATTAATTTACTTTACTAAGACAAACTTAAGAGGGTATATAAGTGAGCAAACATTAATGATAAAAATGCATCCACAGAAGTTATGAAAAATGTTATCAAGGGATCTGACGCCATTTTAAGGATTTTATAAAAAAAAATTGTCTCTCCAACATTTTGCACTTATTTTAAAAGCAAATGTTATAAAAATAAACTGGCCTTATGCAATTAGTAACACTTATTGGAATAATTATTTAAATCTAATTATGACTTAGTCAATTTCTCTTCAACGTCCTCCCTATTCTGCACTTAAGTAGTCAGACTCGTCCAATTTGCACTCAGAACATCTCATTTAGACAAGGGGAGTGCGATAGGGATTTGCGGTTCGCGAGCCCCAGTTTGAACTAGATCCTGTTACAGGACCATGTGGCTAATTTACATCAAATGGGGCAAGCTCTAAATAAAACACATAGCTTCAAGGCACAGAACCATACAAATTATACAGTAGTGTCTGGATAATGCATACATAGGGGTCTCTTGTGCAACGGAGTACTTTTATTTCGAGGGGTGGGGCGGGGGGTTGATATCCTACATTGCCTAATCACAAACAATTATATGTAATCCCGCTGATATCCACTGATTTCACAATGGCAGAGACGTTAATTAGAACATCCGGTTAAATAATTCCACGGAGCACAGCCTTTGAGAAGCTAATAGTTGCTTACCTAACCAAGAAGTTCGCTGTCTTTCACAGAACACTAAGATTTGTTAACCTGTCCACAAGAGCCAGATAAAACCAGTACACATTCTTATATCCTATTTATTTATGACTTATTTCAATGTTATCCTTCCATCTATGACGGGGTCTACTACGTTGCCCCTTTCTTTTCAGAAAAGCCATATTTTTGGCCAGGATATTTTTCATATCTATCTCCGACGGGTGTTAAATGACTCGCCCCAATCATGGTAATTATATGTACCAACTGCGTTAACGTCCAATACCTATGTATTTTCCCGTAAAGTATATTTATGTGTATGATTATTGCGATTATTTCCATAAATATTAACAAACTGATGGTTGTCATGGAGATGAACTGTTTTCTTTGAGGTAAGAACTAGATTTTTAAATATTATTCGGACGAGTTCCGTGTTTAAGTGGATTAAGTAGGGGAAGTATCTGAACGTAGTACAGAGTCAGATATCGTTTTATAAAGACCTCGGGACTTCAAAATACGACGTTCGGGTTTCTTCGATTAGGCAGCGAAGTTTAACTGTCTCCACAGTTCTTGAACGTTAAATCACGCACACTAATCCAGCAGCTTCACTTCAGTAAACAGCACGCGAAGTTAAACTCAAATAACCGAGTGTTAATTGTCACTATATTGTTATGTTAACGAAGTGTTACTATTCTGAGCATTAAGATTCGCATTCGGAAACCAGGACCTTCCGCGGCATATGGCAAAACCGTTTCCTGACTAACTTCGTGGAACAGAGTCGTTATAGGGAATCTTACAGTGTCTCATCTGATCACGAAATTATCCGCCAATTACAGTAATCCACTGTTCAGAGCCGTGCTAACAAAATCTCTCCACTTTGCAACTTCCTGAACCACACTCTCATACCCTGATTATTTTAAGATTCACTTTAATATTATACCCCCATGTACGCCTAGGTCTCTCGAGAGAACTCTTAAGTTCTGAGTAAAATCTGAAGCACTTAAGGTGGTGACTTTGAAGACGGCAGTCTTCTGGGATGTGGCGCCGTGTAGCTTGGTAGAATTTCAACAACAACCACTGAAACGTCGGTGAACTACTACCAGACGACAACACGACGTAATATACCCCATCCCAAACTAATCTAATCTATCACAACGCTATCTAATTAACCTAGCCCACATAACGGAACCCAACCTGACCTATACCGACAATCCAGAATGTCAGGTCGCCTGGTCGCCAAGATGGCGAGTATCATAAATCGCACACGCCTGTCCAATACAACGATTACCAGGTCGCCAGACTAACGCACCCTTAAGTAACCTAACCTAACCTAATATAACCCATCTTAAGCAGAAACAAATATGTAAACCACGAAGAAACTTGACTGTGGACGACAATGTCAGGAGAGTAAAGAACAGATTGTCGCAACCTGACGAAGGCTGTGGAATGTGCGAATGTTAATTCCGGTGGAACCGGCCGGCCTGACGGACGGTGACGTGACCATCGAGGAAGTGGTGTGTACTTGTCGTAACTGCAACCATTACCGAGGTGGTAACGATTATGTCGACGCCATTTGCAACATCCGTGGCGTGACGTCGTGTGGCTCTCAAGTGCGTCGTTCTGGGAGCTCGTACCACAAACAGGACGCGACGTCTCGCAGAATTAAAGCAGAGTAATCGTTACATGTAACAAGAGATGGCTCGTTGAATTTCTAAGACTTCGGTCGATAATTTTGAACTCGAAACGGGTATTTATTCTGCATTTGTAGTCATGGATGTGTGAAATTGGTGGAAGACAGTCGACCAGTGAGCGGGTGAATTAATGAGTTAAGAAATTGGCGAAATTAAAGACTTGTAGCGATAAATGAACTAGTTAAACTGCGAATGAATCAAGGGATGAATCAATTATCAACTAAACTAAGGGCGAAATTAGCGCACGAATGACAGAATGAATACGAATAGACTACACAATATTTGGGCGACCAGAGATTCAACTGCAGGTAATCTATCGGCCATTATGAACTACGAGGTTTATGGTTAGTAGTCTATTAAAAGGTTTACAGACTCTCGATGTATAGTTTCGAAAAGCGGGTTATTTCAAGTCCTCACGTAAAAATACCTACTCAGATTTAATAACACACTTCCATCTACTACTGGGTCTTCTACGCACACGTGTTTTTTATTTATTATTAGTATTCTGTCTGACGACAGGTCCATATGAACAGGATCCTTCCATCCTTTTCTCGGACTGGGACCTGTTCATATACGTTCTTGGCAGATGATCCAGAAGTGGTTTGCCATTGCCTTCTTCTGTGTGGGAGTGGAGTAATTGTTGGGATGCCACGGAGAAACCGGGGAAGCCCCCGGAGGAAAACTCCGTGTTGCCTAGACCACGGCCTTGCCCAACACAAGTTATAAATTCGGGCACCGCCGGGAATCGAACCCGAGACCCCAGGATTACAAGGCCAGCGTTCTAACCGCTAGACCATCGTGGCACGTCACACGTGTTTAGGCCCGTAAAATGATCTGTCCAATGCTTCTCCTGCTAATTAAGATTAAACGTTCATAACAACACGGACAACTCAGATCTTATGAACAGTCAGTATAGCACCTACAAAAAGCATGACGCTTCAAGGACGTCTTTTGTTTCGAGAGTTTCGCGCGTCAGTTTGGAGGCTTTGATCTAAATAAAAACAAAGCAGTCATATAGGAGTGTGGTAGGGGTCCTAAGAGATTCTTGTCTGTCCAACAAAACTGCAAGAATGAAGAAAGCGGAAGGAGGAAAGAATAAGGAGAGATGGTTGCTTCTTGGAGCAGAGGCAATCAATACAAGGTGCCGTACGCTTACAGAATTCTAAAGGAGCTTACACAAAATGAGTGCAGACCAAGTTGAAAGGGAGAAGAGAACTGGGGTGGGGGGGGGTGGAACTTGGGGAAGAAGATCGATTTAAGAAATTGGGGTGTTGTGTAGGGAGAGGAGGGGGTTGGTTAGAAGATGCGCTGGTACGCGAAGAAAGGAGAAAAATTACGGGGAGACGAAACGAGTTTCAAGTTTTGACTTCTGAAAAGTCGTTACCAATGCAAGAAAAATCAATTCAGAATTAAATTTTAAAAAAGTGTTAAAGTTCATGTATGTCTTGTGTCTTAACAGGCCCGTGTTTTAAGACTAAGATTTAAATTATGGTTAGTCCAAACTGAGAGTGTTTGAGAAAAGGATGCTGAGAAGAATATCTGGACCAAGGGTTAAGCCCTTTGGATTGTTTCGGCATAAAAAATGTCCTGTCCATCGCATCTCAGAGCGTCCCGATAATTTCCACTAAAACTAAAAATGACTTCCGTATTAAAATCCCTTGTCAGTTCCTTATTTCAATGAGAATTAATTATTTAATAACATTCATGCCTCGCCTAACTTATGTTTCTCTGACTACATTTATTCGACATATAATATTCCGAATCACGCCTCTCTCACAGAACATCTTCATATGTACCTTCCAATGGTTTGATAGAGCATATCAGCTGTTTGTTCACACCCTCACACCGCAATATTTCAAAAATTTTGTTTCCAGTTACAGACTTTGAAACTATTACAATTGTTCGAACCAAAAAAAAGGAGGATGTCTGGCGGCACGATCTATCCCGTATGCGGATTCACTGCGTCGGTTACCGCTTCTCCTAGTCCTTGCGGCACATTCGCCAAATATTCTCACTGTATATATATATATATATATACTTGTCCCGTTAAGATCCAGTTGAAAAAAAAGATTGATATAAAATTCTGCTTATTAGCTGTTTGGTTGAAACCTTATCATTTGCTTAATTTATTCATAAAACAAAGAGTGCTAATAATAATATAAATAATAATAACAATATATGACACATTTACAATTGAAAGTTAAATTCTGACTCAAAATATGACCCAAAAATAACTTATTCACGAGCCCCGAGCACCAGCCGATGAGCTAATCTGTATTTGAGTTACTGGATTATAAATTTACCAAAAAAAATACCAACACTAACAACAGAAGATGATTACGACCTCAAATAAGTACAGAGGGAAAATAATCATGACTTCTGTCTGGGACTGTACCTTCGGCTTCTAACACTCACGGTGCTTTACCCAAACTCAACATTGCTTACTTAATAATCAATCCGTCTTGTTAAAATGTTTGCCAAGGCCTCCACGCCACCCATACAGCTCTACAGTATAGATCTGACAGAGATTTGTGTTCTGCCATGCATAGCAATTAATATAGGAGAGCCGACCGTGCAGGGGTTCGATCCCCCAAACACCCGAGGCACGGATACTAGACGTGTTGGAGTGTGTAACAAACACTATTGATAGTGAGGAATCTCCCACAATGCATGCCGATTCGCCCGTTCGTGTTTTACTCATATTACGATGTGTTTTTATATTAAAGGGCTATTTAAATTAATCTGAAGATGACTCTTCTGGGATGTTGCGACGTGTACAGACTGACCGATATTTCAGAGATAGTTACTTTCTCCATGACCTAAGTAATGATTACGTTGATGATGCAGAGAGAATGTGCCTCTGAAACGTCGGTCAATTTTTTTAAGAGACAAGTATCTCTCCACAAAAATGTTGTGTACAGTTCAAAGCGCGTAAGTAGCCGGCGAATTTGAGGGTAGTCGATGACAAAGTGCTGAGGTGAAGGTTTGGACGCAATACAGAAAATGCAACGGGAGAATGGAGAAAATTACATATCAATGAGCTTCATAATAACCCTGCAATCACTGGCGTAATTTTTTTTTTCAAAGTCCCGTTTCTTGATGCCTCGGTGAGTGTCTAGACTCTAGACACTCAGCGAGCCAAACAGCTGAAGGCACATCGCGAGATACCAGCGGCTCATCAAGACATCTTGAAAAGGTTTGCTACTCAACAGACAGGAGACTGACTACCCAATAAAAAAAACAGTCATGTAATTAACCCTTTGAAACTGAAGCTCGTTTAATATAATTTAGAAATGCGGTCCGTACCTCGAAGAAAACAAAGAGTCATGACAAATATGAGTTGGTTACACTTATTCAATTCTGAGAAATCACAAGAAACAGGTAAATACATGCTTTGAGAAAATTTGGAATTAGAGAATGTTAAATTATGTGGTACATATAGTTACCACTCTAGTTTAATACGAATAGGAACTAAAAACATAACCTCTAATGGACTCAATTTTGCTATATGAAAGTAACTGGATTCAGAGAGAGTTCCAAAACCGTCACAAATTACAAACCACTGGGATGAATACACCAACAACGACGTAAAAGGACTTTTGGAGAAATTGCGTAACAATAAAAGAACATAAGTGGTACCAACAGAAATGCATTTGCGTTGCATTTATCCGGGTCTACTCTGAAAAATCAAAATTATCGCACGCCGACTGCTACTAATTCAATCTGGACCCAAAACATGAAAGATTTCCACCAAAATGGGAAACCGTCTACGGAATGAGAGTGTGTGCGGGTCAGTGAATGTTCAAGTCGATCACCCCCACCCCCCACCCCCCCGGAAGACAAAGGGAAACCAAATTTAACCGTTAATAGTCTAAGTATAGAGGTAGGAAGACTTGATCACATGGAGACATTTCGCTCGGAGGCAGCCACAAAACCCCCCTACATCAAAAGAAACCATCATCAATTCTAATGCGGACAATCAAATGATCGTCACTGGGGGAGAGTTGCAATAAAAGGGTAGTTACCGACCAAAAATGGAGGGTGTCAAACGCCTCAACTAGGAACACTGAAAAGATATGATTCCTGTGAAAAGAACTGGATTACGATGGGTCTTCTGGGATGCTGGCAGTCCCTGCTGCCACCATCATCGCCCTGAGGATGGTAGTGACCAGCTGGTACAGCGAGGCGTTCAACAGATGCACCAGTACACACCATAACGTGACGAATACTGGGGCCGCGCGTTTAAAATACAGCAACGCATCTCAAAACTCACTTTGACGTACGGAGGAGTAGACCATCTCGCCCCACTTCCAATTTTAGGGGTGAAACAAGTGACCCTTAATGCTTCTTTGACGCGAAAACACAACTTATATCCATTCATTCGTTTTTCAACCCCTAAAGGCAACCCCCATGCCACCCCCTCGAGAAGCCACTCAAAATTTCGCTTCGTTAACACTTTAACGCAGGTTTGACAGCTGTCAGCTTCGGTGACGGCGCTGTGGGAATTCCGGGAAGCTGAGACGCATTAATGCGCGCCAACTGGACGGGTCTTGGGAGTTCCAGTGAGCGGAGCGACCGCATTTCTCACCGAGACGCAGTAACATTTGAGTAGAGAGTCGCGAGGTATGTGAGTGCGGCGGAGTTCTCCGTCGGAAGCTACCAGTCGCTCAACTAGTCAAGATTTTCCCCTACATTTTAAGGGACACGAAATTTCGGGTCCCTATCTCGAGCCACCCCGTTTTCCAAATATCCATTTTAATATCATACTTTCATTTACGTCTAGGCCTTCGCAGTTGTCTCTTCCATTTAGGATTTCCAATCAAAATTTTGTTCGAGTTTTGACAGCCCTAAAAATATTTGGTGAAGGGTACAAATTATGAAGCTCCTCATTATTCGCTTTTAATAACCCTCCTGTGGCTTCAACCCTTTTAAGGCCACTAAAAGTACAGCAGATTCATTGTTAGAGTCCAAGAGATCAGCTGACATCTTGGGGTGTCTTAATAATTAAAATTGAAGAACATAAGTGGGCAATTTTCTGCATTACACACTTCTTCAGTAAGAAGCGAAACAACCGAGTATCATTTGCTCTGTACTAATGAACGCGGAAGGTTCATCTCGGATTATTCAGAAGTTGAGCCCTTTCCAGCGTCGGAGTCCTTCTTGAACTGAAGTTAAGTTTCCAAGGCAGTTCATTTGTCCTTTCCTCTGTGACATTCGTGGAACGTACTTCGGGAAAATAAACCACCCTCCATTCTCATCACTTGAGAAATCGGTCAACAAAACCGGTGTCCAGTCAGTCCTTCTTGAAAAGCTAACAGTAGCTCAGTTAGTCAAGAAATTTCATCACCGTGTTCACAAGAGCCCGCTGATAATCGCTAAATATCAGAGCAGGCGTTGCACTAGATTACCACTGGGATTTTATTATTATTATTTAGTGTTCTGTCTGACGACAGGTCCATATGAACAGGATCCTTCCATCCTTTTCTCGGTCTGGGACCTGTTCATATACGTTCTTGGCAGATGATCCAGAAGTGGTTTGCCATTGCCTTCTTCTGTGTGTGAATGGAGTAA
>NW_019060585.1:95201-109074 GCF_000696155.1 Zootermopsis nevadensis | reverse complement strand
ATTCTTCTCGACTTAATCACCCTGAAAGCGTAAGAAGTAAATATTTAAATTTTATTCACTCAATTTTCGGTGCTTCGAAGGGTCAAAGGTCCTTATTACAGTCAAACAATTATATTCCTACCAGGACTTGATGACTATTAATAGTTTTTAATGCGTACGAGGTCCATTTTAATTTTACTCTGAGCGCAAAGGTATGAATGAAATTCCTCGAGTCCTACAACAAGCATGACGCACATAAATCACGTTTTCCCCAGAACTGGTAATTACAGCATATGTTTCCAGAATTAGCGTCAGTTCCAAGTTACTAGGCAGATATTCATCCGAGTCAGGCCGAGTCAATATCTGAATCCAGCGCTCTGTCTCCATAAGTCAGGGCCCTCCCCAGGGGTCGTTAAGACACAGTTGATTGGCGGTGTTTATTACAGGGTAATTAGTGACGGTGGTGGTGGCATCTGGGGATGAGTTAGAGTACTAACTGCAGGTTCATAACTCTGGTCCTGTAGGAATCCCAGCGATGACAGTTCATGCTAGGGGCTTCAGGGTTGTGGGGAGGGGTTGTAGAAATATTTTCACGTCTGCGTTTGGGGTAACCAAAATGACGACCACACGTAGCATCTGTTGGGAAGAGAGATGAATTATGTGGTAAAAATGAAACCTTCGACAGCAAAATCTTCTATCTCTTCCTTGGGAACCTGACAGTCGCCAAGCTGATCGAGACACATTTTATTAATATCACTTTCTTCAGAAACGAACTTTTTTTGTTCCGGGACAGAAGTTCATTACAGGAAGCCGCTCTGGTACATCTTTATCTGTCCACGGTTTTCCGGGTTCCCCTTGAACATCTCCGGGCTCTAATGAAGTATGACAAAGGCTGCAGATGACAGGAGAGCTGCGAAGCCAGTGGCAAAATATAATTGCGATCTCCACTCCATCCATCTCCTCCCCCGCCCTTCGCGGCCCTTACATTCCGATATATCTGTGTCACCATCTCGCGTGTCCTCACGTCTTCGTTTTCTTTATTACTTTACTAACTGAATGCACCGGCTCCTTCCCTATCCCCTCCGCATTCATGGCCGATACGTCGGTTCGATTTACGTAACTCCGAAATAGTAGCATTTTAGAAGGTGGGGGGGGGGCTTAAGGGTCAGGATAAGTTTTATTGCATACGTGGTCCACCTTTTTAAGTTATTTTCCCTCTAAATTCCTTTTCCGTGTTTCTTTGACGTGTACGTAAAATTGATCCTGTGTTCACGTTGAAGAACACAAGGACAAGTTCTGCGACCACGTGTTCTTTCTTCCATATTTCGGCAATGTCAAAATCGCCTAGTAAATTTTAGGCTCTCAAGACGGTAAAAACGTCGATGTAGGTCTTACGGGTTGTGACGCCTCGAGGGCTTGTAAATAATTATCAATGTTTCGAAGGAAAATATTGCCTCCGTCTTCAGGGCTGGATTTAGAGACAACACTTTTTCATACGGCTTCAGAACCATTCTGACTCGGTATTATATAAACCACTACTAAATTTCGTAGATCGATAAATATTTTCGATTACACAGTTTAGTTCAACAGACATTACGTATGACCGCCGTATGGAGCCGCTCAAAGTCAGTTGACGGATTCGCAACAAAAATTGGAATATCTTAGAATATTAAACATATTTTTAACATTAATGACGTCTGTTTTCTTTGAGAATAAGAAAGCTTTTTTAAAATATCATTTGATCTAAATAAAATCGAATCTCCACGCCACCATATTCCTGAAGATCCATTTTAATATTATCCTCCATCCGTGACTAAGTCTTCCGAGTTTTCTCTCTCTTTCAGTATTCCGAATCAAAATGTTGTACGCATTTATTAAATCCTCCATGCATGCTGCGTGCCTTACCCACCACATCGGCATTCTGATTTGACCGTAAAATACTTGAGTATGTTGACAACACACTTTCACTGCCCCCCCCCCCACGATCTTACATTGTAGTACGTCACTTTTATTTCACAGCTCTGGTATTTGACTTGCAGATCCCTCATTAGGGGGATTCTGCAGTATACACAAGTGACAAGAGAAAATTTCCATATATTGACTTCCCCGTTTTAAGGCGAGAGTTCGTAACACAACAGAGGCCGATTCTCAGACTTCACGAGACGCCACGAGTTTATACGACTTTACAACTCAAAAATCCTCGTAATTCTAGATTTATACTCGGAAAGTTCAGAAATCCAGTCAGTGCGTGAGTATGTCAGAATTTTATTAACACAGCAAGGACAAATTCTTTGCAGAAACTCACAAGCATAACTGTGTTCCATATTTTTAACATCTGTGCATATTTATATTAATATCCATGCAGATTTTCCTAAGTTTGGTGAAGTCAAATGCTCTCAAAGCAAAAGGGATGAAACGTAAAAATGGGATAATGCAGGCCTTACAGGTACAGTCGAGACCACAAGTTAATCGCACGTCCAATACACTGTCACGTTTTAAAAGAGGCCTCTGTAATCTTATCGCGAACTTGTGTTGATAGATTTGCTCTAGAGTAAAAATATGGAAATGTGTAGTCAAAGCGTTTAATTTATCACAACACAAATTCTATTAAGCGGTGGTTTCAAATCGCTTCAAAACCTAAAAGTCGTTCATATGTAACCCACCACATGTTCATGACGTCTAAAAATATTTCTGGGGGACAAATGAAAGAAAGCGATTAATACAAAAAGTCATATTAATTGCGATTCGGAGCTCTCTCACCGCGGTGAAAATGTTGGTGCTGTCGAAACGTCAGTCACCACCTATATAATCCATAATACCACAACTTACACGTCGTAGTATGTAAGGTTTGAAAAAATGTTTCTCCATTTTGTGAGAAAGAAGTGTACGACGCGGTTTATAGGTTATACGGGCAGATATAAAGTACTGCCGAAACGTCGTGTGTATCAAATATACCTCGACAATAGACGATGCTCAACATTATATTAATACGAGCTATCGTTGTGAAGAATGTGTTCGAGAATCAGTGAGAATTGTCAATAACAACAAAACAACCCTAACCTAACCTAACAAAACCCAACGTAACCTAACCTAACAAAACCCAACGTAACCTAACCTAACCTAACCCAACCCAACGTAACGTAACGTAACCTAACCTAACCTAACCCAACCCAACGTAACGTAACGTAACCTAACCTAACCTAACCCAACCCAACGTAACGTAACGTAACCTAACCTAACCTAACCCAACCCAACGTAACCTAACCTAACTTAACCTAACCTTACGTTCCTAACCTAACCTTACCTTCCTAACCTAACCTTACCTTCCTAACCTTACCTTACCTAACCTAAAATAAACCCAACGTAACCTAACCTAACAACGATAAATATTTCGCAAGATTTGCTTTTAATCCTTTCATCTTGGAATGTAGTTTGATTTGTAATTGTAATCGCCATAATTTGAATCTGCGTACTGGATACACAACAGACGTACAACAATAGAAAGCAACAATTAAACGTTAAAGAACAACAATGGAAAGCTACCGAAAAATGTGGGTTGTTTGAATTTCTCGTCGTAGCCTCAAAGCACGGACAGACCCGTCATCCACGGGGCCGTGTATGTACAACACACATAGCGGTGCTAATTTTCTGATGATCCCTGGGGGAATTTATAGTCGATGGTGCTAAGCTAACGAAGTTTGCACAAACCCTTGCACATTATTATGTATATAGTTGTCAATTAAAAGTTTTGCGGTTAGCAACGGATTTCAGAATCGCTCCAGGACACTGAAGTGTTCACGCAGAAGAACGGATAACGAATTTTATGAACGTATCCCATGAGATAAATGTTCTCTTTTCTTGCGTGTTCTCTCTTCAACTCCAGCGCACATGTCAATTTTAAAATCAGTCTGTTGATATATTTGCAAAAGTTAAAATCCACATTGTCTCACTACGTTGGCGCCAACCGAAATCAAACAATGGACAAGCGTTTCGGAATTATGTTTCGGTGTTATTGTTGTTGACCAGAATGTATTATTGCCTTTATTTCATTATGTATAGCGTTCTTTTCTGTTCTTTATATTTTATTTCTTATGCTGACGTCGAGTTAACACGTTAAAATAAAGAATGAATTTAACTGTACAATTTCTATAAATTCTGCTACTTCATTAATGAAATTAGCGGTTAGAACGCTGGCCTTGTAATCCTGGGGTCTCGGGTTCGATTCTCGGCGGTGCCCGAATTGATAAATTGTGTTGGGCAGGGCCGTGGTCTAGGCAACACGGAGTTTTCCTCCGTGGCATCCCAACAATTACTCCATTCACACACAGAAGAAGGCAATGGCAAACCACTTCTGGATCATCTGCCAAGAACGTATATGAACAGGTCCCAGTCCGAGAAGAGAAAAGGATGGAAGGATCCTGTTCATATGGACCTGTCGTCAGACAGAACACTAAATGAAATATAGATAAAGGTTTCTACTATTCAGCTTAAAATTTTAATTTTTGTCTCCTCATTTCCCATAAAATCGCAAAGCTTAAAATATAAAGGTATTTTGCATTATTACGAAACAGTCTCTAAGCACGCAGAAAAATACATGGTAGCGTGTTAACACGCTCTGCTTGAGGAAAGGGAGCCGAGTAGAATATTAAGAGAAAAGAGGTTTAAGAAACTGGAGAAAATTACGTAATGATTAGCTTCATAATCTGAAGGCCTACTACGCACCAAATATTCTGGCGATAAAATAAGACGGGAAATGCAGCACGAATGAAACATAAGAAATGTGTACAAAATTTTTAGTATGAAAACCACAGGAAACGATATAAAACGGGATACCTTGGATCAGATAGTAGGATAATATTAAAATTGACCATGAAGCCACAAGATATGAGTGTGTGGATTGGAATGATCTTCTTCAGGACAGGGTCCAGTGGCGGGATGCTCTGAACACGGTAATGAATATTCGAATTGCATAAAACTTCGATCTGCTGAGAGAATACGACTAACAGATAATGAACTGTTGACTCGAATAGTGGCTTCGCTATTAACCGCTGTCGATAACAAATGTATCTAACTCTTCTTAGAATACAAATGACAGTCCACTCGACCTAAAAATTAATTCCGAAATCCGTAAGAAGGGAGACCTAGAGCTGGAAAATGTAATGAGGATTATTTAATTTTAATTATGGGAATTTTCAAAACTACCTCAACTGATACTGAAATTTTACAGACCTTTGCACTTCCGTGTCGAAAAACAACGGGTGTGATATTATTGATGTGAATTTTGTTGATCTTAAGATGTCAGCCAGTAACAAGACCACGTATTTGTGATCACTTCTACCTAGAGGCCATAATTTCACTGAAATGCCTATGTTCGCCCGAGTTTCGTAATGCCCTGTATTATGTCGTGTCACGACGAAATTCTTCACCGTCCACCAGCCGCTATATTCTTATGCAGATATCAATTTATTTTCAATAGCAAAAACACTATTAATATAATTTTCTTATAAAAGAGAACTAAATTATAGTCAGGTATCCAGCAACAGATGCCAGGGCGGTAGGCACAGTGCGGGGGGGGGGAGGGGGATTTTCAGTCTGAGGACACATCGGATCAAAATAATTCAAACAATCGAACAGAAGGACATTGAAAAAGTGTACTATTTGGAGTACACTAAAATTACAACAGTGGAATTACAGGCATTAATGTTGTTTAAGACCGGGTATTGGTTGGGAAGCCTGAGGGGAAGAGACCTCTGGGGAGACCTAGACGTAGATGGGAGGATAATCTCAGGCGGGATCTATGGGAGATAGGAGTTGAAGGAGACTGGGTTTTGGTGGCCCAGGACAGGGTCCGGTGGAGAGCTTTGGTTAATTCGGTGATGAACCTTTGGGTTCCGTAAGCCATCTGGTTGGTTGGGTCCACTATTTGGGAAACCTGAGGGGAAGAGACCTCTGGGGAGACCTAGACGTAGATGGGAGGATAATGTCAGGCGGGATCTATGGGAGATAGGAGTTGAAGACGATTGAATTTTGTTGGCCCAGGACAGAGACCGGTGGAGGGCTTTGGTTAATTCGGTGATGAACCTTCGGGTTCGGTAAGCCATCTGGTTGGTTGGGTCCACTATTTGGGAAGCCTGAGGGGAAGAGACCTCTGGGAGACCTAGATGTAGATGGGAGGATAATGTCAGGCGGGATCTATGGGAGAGAGGAGTTGAAGGAGACTGGATTTTGTTGGCCCAGGACAGGGCTTTGGTTAATTCGGTGAAGAACCTTCGGGTTCGGTAAGCCGTCTAGTTAGTCATAAAGCCACGACATACTTGGGAGTTGAAATATTAAAAAGAAAGGAAATGTAAGAGAAGCGAGAAGCAAACAGCAGATCTGTCTCCTGTTAAACGAAAAAAAAAAAATCATCTTGAGACGCTGGTAGTCGTTGGACTGGTCAAGATATTCTAAAAAAAAAAAAATGTGGCACGTGAAATTCATCGTAAGGACCCACCAACGGAGAATATCAATGGTTTGTTCTGCTAGAACATCCGCTGAACGTATAAAAATTCTAACAATTCTGTCGTGGTTTCCTGTAGAATTCGGGGTATAGCATAATAAGTATTAACAAAGAAAGAGGCTAAACTGATCCTGTGTAAGACACGGAAAGGATATTAAATTATAAGTCTACGGTTGGCGGATTTCGCCTCAAGCATCCAGGCCAAATATTTAATCTTTATTTGCTGACCGCAAAAGAATCGAAGGTTGCTATTTGGTACAGCCGTCGACGTTTATTGCGGTTGTTTTTCGGAAACAAAGTTTCAGGAGAGGGGCTGCAGAGGTTAAACACGAAAATCGGTTTACAAAGTAAAAGTTTCGTAACATATGATTACATTATTATGTGGGTTACCCAATGATAGTAAAATGATGCCCCAGGTTGGGAACTTGAGCTGCTATATCAACTGAGCTTTGTGCTGCAGACAAACATTGGACGTTTCGTGTTCTAGAGCAGTGGTTTTCAATCTGGGGTACGCGTACCCCCGGGGGTACGCGAAGACATCTTAGGGCGGTACGTGAAATTTAAAAAAAAATATATTATTTTATGATAAACACTGAATAATCAGTAATGTAATTCATTTAATTTATTTTAGATGTAGATTATATACTATGTATAACTTTAATTATACACCAACAACTTTGGGGGTACAAAGTTGAAGAGAAATTATATCTGGGGGTACGCGAAGACATCTTAGGGGGTACGTGAAATTTTAAAAAATATTATTTTATGATAAACACTGAATAATCAGTGATGTAATTTATTTAATTTATTTTATATGTAGATTATATACTATGTATAACTTGAATTATACACCAACAACTTTGGGGGTACAAAGTTGAAGAGAAATTATATCTGGGGGTTGAATACCACTGAACCAGAGTGTCACAGATGACTTGTAGTACAGAGGAAGACATCGAGAAACAGAAAAAAGAACATGGAAAATTTTGCTCTTAACAGAGTCCTCAGACTGAGACACGTTAAAAGTGTCTGACACAGTTTCGATGTATTGAAACTCTTTTGTTTTGAAGCTGTGCGAGCTATCGAGAATCGAAACAAATTGATCATACATTCGAATCCCTTTTTCTATTGATTTATTCGTTCATTCACCGTCACATTTTCAATTTCGTCCCTTCATTTTTAAATTCAGACATTGCTACCGACGTTTCGGAGAAACAGCCCTAAAGATAGAGGCAGTATGTTCCTCCAAAATCATTTTTCTACCTGCAAGTCCGGAGGACGTTAGCACTCACGAAACGAACATCGACATACTCACAGCTTTGAGAACCTGAGGTCTCAGATAATATGATTCTGTCTGAATTGTGACTGTCAATAGAAGCGTAAGTCATAAACGGAGACATTTAGAAACAGTCTGTGCAAGTTTAAGATCACTGTGGCTCTGGGCAGCTGCCCGCTTCTTTCAATGCACTGCGCGCGCATCTGACGTAGCAAGCGACGCATAAGCGCAAGTCGAACAGGATCGTCGTTTCGCTGAGAAGCCTAACAGAACTCAAGAGTCGATGTTCTTACTCTGGAATACACAGTTCGCCAGCCACCTTGATTACAGCGCGTGCCAGCGGCAACACGCAAGTTCCAAACTGGTTGTTATTAATACCGGGTCGCGCTCTGGACCGGAAAAACGTCTTACCCCAAAACCGAACACTGCGTCTCATCCACATCGATGGTTACCTCAAATCGCCTAAATACGGATGATCACTGGAGCAAATTCATGTCGTTAATACGTCATAAATCTCAAATTACTTCAAGATAATCTAACATTTGCTCAGATTTCCAAGAATTTTTAGGTCTTTTATGGAACCCGTGTTCAAAACAGTCCGCAATTGGTCCATATGATTCCATACCAATCCTTAATCCCGACTAATTTTACATCCATTCTAATATTATCCCCCGGTGTGACTCGGTAGTGTAAGACCTGTGATAGCAATGAGAGTGTCACAAGAAAAGTGTTCAAGTGTGCTGCATAAATTACAAACAGCTTGGACACTGGAGCAGTTAAAATTTAAGTCGTTGGCCACCGAGCCTTAAATTCACGTTAAAGACGTCAAAGTCCCTGTGTTAATATTGTTTCTATTTTGGGTTTGCCTGTACTTGGCAGTTATATTTAATACTGTATATTTATAAGTTTAGTTAATCCGTTTGTGTAATATTTTTAATTTTTATTTCACTATTATTGTATATATTATCAGTGTTTGCCTGTTATTGGCTTCTTGCTGTTGGCAAACACGTAAATAAATTAATTGAATTGAATTGAATTGAATTGAATTGAATTACATTAGCATAAGAAACGCACACAGCTGATGATCAAACAGCACTTTGAAGTGCGGTGTACATTGAATAGGAATCACTCGACGAATTATTCGTGTACTAATAACCCAGAATGGATAAGCGACTATCTAAGTTTTGGAAACGTCGATGTGGAAAATTACTTCAACATGTCGCTGTCTGGAACGTGTTCTTGAAAGGTTCAATGCAAATACCTGGCCTGTGACCTCACATTTAAAATTTTCGCACATGCAAAGAGGGCCGACACAGCACACTGATGCAAATGTTCTTGAATGTATTCTTGGATCGAGAAAATTTAACACTCTCACAATGGCTCGCCTCCTATTAACAGAACACTCGGTAAAATTGAATTTACGTCACTCCTAGAACCATGAAGTAAACAAACAATCAGTTTTCCATAACTACGCGTGCTCCCGAAACTAACCTAACAATTACTAATAATAACGACAATAATAATAAAACTTAACCATTATCACATCCACTTAAGAATTATTACGAAGCCTTGTAACTAACACTTCGTTGTTTAACCGCATGAAGCCGAAACTCGTCTGATTAATATTTAAGAATTCTGTCCGTACCGCGAAGAAAACACCGCACTTCACCATTACGAACATCAACTGGTTAACGCTGTTTAAGGAAATAATCGCTGTTTACACTGAGAATCACAGTTCGTCTGATTAATATTAAAGAATTCAGTCCGTACCGCGAAGAAAACATAACGCCTCACCATTACAAAGATCAACTGGTTAACGCTGTTTAAGGAAATAATCGCTGTTTATTCTGAGAAACATACGAAACACAAATTCACTTCACGCAAAATGAAGAGTATTTTAAAGAAAAATCATATGGTACATATAGTTACCACCGGGCTTCAAAGTGTTAACCAACATGCAACATAACCTCAATTATATATTATGTTAAAATCTTCCGCCATTCAATGTCCTAAAATATGACAATAAAAAATACAGTTCTGTTGAAACAAAAACAAAATACTTTGCTGCAATGCAACAGAGTGGCTTGTCTTACCCGTGCTCCGTCACTCCGGCCATGCTGTCTCCCCCCTCCACTGCCCCGCGACCCACAAGCTACAGCTGTTCAGGCTGACGAACGCGACTTCACTCGACACGTCACATTCCTCCTCACATCCACTGACGTCATCAAACATGACATTTTCGGAACACTTTGCAGAACACACACGAAAATACACTGACGTCATCGCCTTTTGACTTCTCCATGTTCGCTCACGGCAAGGAACAGACACACGTTCCAACAAGACAGCACTTAATTTCGAAACCAAAAATTATTTACAATTTTGTTCCCGATTTCGAAAAACTTATGTCAGACGGGAACAGAGTTTAAAAAAACACGCAGTCAGAATATCTTGAAACATAACCACGGCAGTCGGAACAAAATGTTCCCTCTTGGTGTCGTAGTCAAGCTGAAACTACCCGCTGTAGTCTGCTTCAGCTCTGCCCGTCCGTCCGTCCGTCTGTCTGCCAGCGTTCATAGCATACGAGAACAGCCTTTGCATGTTAAGCCCCCTAAAATACCTGTCTCGCTTTCTCCTTTGCTGTTTCAAATCTCTAGCTGTCTCTCTCAAAACCTGATCACTATGCAAAAGTATGAATGAGATACGGCCAGCTTCCCGCTCACACGACGCCTTCACATTAGCAATTGTAATGAGTTACTACACTTTTCAAAAACATACCAAGTCCCAGAGAAAGACGAAATATCTATCCCCAACCTCAGTTTACAAACACCGGACAACGTGGATGTATTCACAGTTGAAAGATGCGTTACAAGAAACAGTCTCAACTGACGTTGGTCTTCTACGAACTGAAGACGGAGGCGGTATGTTCTTCCGAAACACTGGTATCTGCTCATTCCCTCCCAGATTAAATTAAAAGTTATCTAAATTAGTTATGGTAATGTTAAAAGCATACATGAGCAATTCCTTATTATTATCTGGCTGGTTTTGAAACATAAAAATTCCTTTGGGTGATATCTCCATGTGTACGTCTACCTGACTCAATCCAGGGAATTAATTAACCCGGAATAAAATGTAAATCACACAAGGTTAAAACCAAACTTCATCTTCAGTGTTACGACAACATTATGAAACAGAAAAATTACAATAAAAATTTTAATACAATCACTTCAATTCATCCTGTTGAAAAATATTAAAACAAAATCAATGTTTCAGTGAACGAGATGTGGATTAATGATATTACTGAGAGCAGGTTATCACAGAGGCGCTTGTCAATTGTTACGTCACAACTTGAACCAATCGAACAGCGAAATTCTAGCAGAGGTAACGAAGTAAATTACGCCTTTCTGCGTCAAAAATACTTCATTATCGTCTACACCAGTTGGAACACTAGCCGAAATGTCTCGGATCCTCAAACATTGATATCGTGGGTTCGAATCTCACTGGACGTCCATTGTAGTTTTGTCTGTGTTGTGTTGCCATGTGTAGGCACAACAAATTTCTAACAGAGAGTTTGATAATCTGGAAATTCTCCAGCATCACAGCATCACAGAATCTATACGAGTCCTGAAGAAGGAAAAGAAAGCTCAATTGGAAGACCAAGAAAGAGATGCTCAATTGTGTAAATCTTAAAGGTGCTGAACTTTAAACGTGTTATCACTCTCATAATTACTTTCCTTGCTCATAATATTACGACAGCAACATCTGAACAGCGTCTATTTCATTGTTTTCTGAACATCCTGTGTTCCTCCCTCTACCCACCGCGATCTGTATCTTCCTACGAAATAATTATTTCGGAATCTGTAATAAGGAAGGGAGACGGAGCATATGGCGTCATCGCCTTATTTTCCATAAATAAATAATGAAATGTTAGCTTTGTCCGGAACTAGTTACGTATCACTCAGAGCCACTTAATAATTAGAAGAGCTTAGCGTATTCGTTACGAAACCTAATCGTAATAAGTCAGCGTTAACATTCCTAGCGTTTGGAAAATATTTCGCACGAGTCACAGTTGTGAGAAATGCATACAAATTTTTTGGTCGAAAAACACGGAGGGAATTCACTGACCAAATGTGAGTCCTTAGTTCAAACCAAAGGACGTCAATGCAGATCTTAAAGATACAAGATACGAATATGTAAGACTGTATTCATGAATCCGGTGTCGGGCTGTTATGAACTCGGCAATGAACACTCTGGTTCCATAAAAACGGGGAATTGTTACCGTAAAATACAGCGTCAGGGGTTGAATAACCCTGGTTAGGGGCAGACGTTGAGGGCCTTACCCGGGTGTGCCCAGAAAATGGCCTAGCATCGTGGGTGGCGAAGCCCCTCGGGGGTAGTCCGTATCCTCCGGAGACCTGGATAACCCAGCCTGAGATGACAATGGGATGTCCAATCCGACAATGGCAACACCAAGAAATGTGAATAATAACAATGACTACAGGAACAGCAATAGGGTTAACAATAAGTCTCATTGTTGAGAATTGTTGCAACAATGTCCCCCACGAGGCATGCAGGTTTCCCACCTCCCAGGAAAACTCGTCAGACCAACTCCAAAAACTAATAATGACGTTTACTTTTCAGCAATTTACAAGTACAACTTCGCCAAAGGCCAGTGGTAACTATTTGTACCACGTGCTGTAACAATTAATAATGCGTTATTTTACCCAGAGTGTATTTATGCTTTTCGTACGATTCTCAGAATAAACAGCGATTATTTCCTTAAACAGCGTTAACCACTTGATCTTCGTAATGGTGAAGTGTAGTGTTTTCTTCGCGGTACGGTCTGAATTCTTTAATATTAACCGACGAACTATGATTCTCACTGTAAACAGCGATTATTTCCTTAAACAGCGTTAACCACTTGATCTTCGTAATGGTGAAGTGTAGTGTTTTCTTCGCGGTACGGTCTGAATTCTTTAATATTAACCGACGAACTATGATTCTCACTGTAAACAGCGATTATTTCCTTAAACAGCGTTAACCACTTGATCTTCGTAATGGTGAAGTGTAGTGTTTTCTTCGCGGTACGGTCTGAATTCTTTAATATTAACCGACGAACTATGATTCTCACTGTAAACAGCGATTATTTCCTTAAACAGCGTTAACCACTTGATCTTCGTAATGGTGAAGTGTAGTGTTTTCTTCGCGGTACGGTCTGAATTCTTTAATATTAACCGACGAACTATGATTCTCACTGTAAACAGCGATTATTTCCTTAAACAGCGTTAACCACTTGATCTTCGTAATGGTGAAGTGTAGTGTTTTCTTCGCGGTACGGACTGAATTACTATACATTCCTGTTTTACAGGCTTCGTCCTTCAAAGTGTTAAATACGTGTTAATTTTGTGTTAATCCTTAGCGTCACCGCAGGATCCCAAGACACGAAGTCAAATTATCAGAAGAGTCAGAAAATTAATGATCAATCGATCGAGCAGCGTTCTTTAGAATTTCGTGATCTTGCCTTCTTAGCAGAATTAATTTTAAGATCTGTTACCATGAAACTAAGTAAATCTGAAACATGTTCGGAAGTGACACGTGTTACAGAACTTTACTGACAAGATGATAATGACAGTTTTCCAATTTCATTTTCTGTGAGTTCTTGATAAAATATATTCAGATTATAAATAAATGTCGAACGTTTTCGTTCTTCGGGAGAGCCGTACGTTGCCTTGTTTCATACGACCGTGTCATAAAATGAAGAAAACACTTTGACACCCAAGTTGTGAACTGTGTCATACAAATATCTCTGAAAGGCATGGCAGTGTAAAATTACAATGTCAGAACCAATCTTTCACACGCGAATAGTTTAGAATATTTTCTTTCCTTGCTTATCTGTGTTTTTCACGATTGACAATCTATGATCACACTTTCTTTGCTTGCTACGTTACAGGCGTTCTTTGTAAAGAAGCCAATTCGGTTTTAACTACGTGCTTTTGAACAAGACGTTCTGCTTAAAGCAGGAGCTATCCGAAGTCGAGTCTGGGGACACGTGGCAGCCTCAGTGCTGTTCCATCTTCCGTGTAAACAGAATTTACGAAAGACCAAATCACTTCTGTTTCATTACA
>NW_019060585.1:35095-95176 GCF_000696155.1 Zootermopsis nevadensis | reverse complement strand
TAAACAAGAATTATAAGCTTATGTTAATTATAACTAAATATTTCTACAAGTCTTTGCCGTACCTAAGAAATTCATACAAAACATGTCCTAAAACATGAAAAAAGGAACGATTCAACCCAATGTCATGATAATATTAAAATCGATCACAAATTAATAGATATTTGGGTTGGATTTATCTGGCTCAGGGTAGGATTAGTGTCAGAAGAGATGAAAACCGGGGTAATATAAAAGAAGGGATGTTTGTTGACTAACTGTGCGACTGTTAGCTTCTCAAGAAGTATTCTGCTTCGTGGTTTGGTGCTGTAAATTAGGGTGAACAGGACAATAACATTAATTTATTTAAACTTTCGGTAGAAGATAAATCAGACTTAACAGTTTGGTAGAATACTAAGTAATTAACATCATACATCATCAGAGCCCTTCTTCAGAAGCTAACAGTTTCGGCAGAACACATGAAAATGCATCAGACTTAACGGCTAAGAACAATTTCCTATGCTTAAGAACATTCTAGGTTAATTTTTTTTTTAATGCTGTCAGCATTGGTTTCCTTCAATATCACTCGTTTATGCGCCTTCCAGCATCACACAACCGTCCACGCGATACATCAGTTTGAACCAATATTTGGTTTAATTTCGGGAATTTTGTCGGCACTACGTCAAAATGCAAATTTTTTATGATACAAAAAAAACCTCCTAAACTCCCAAGGGACTGATTCATATAGATAGAGCTCCGAGCATATTTGAATAGTGAATTAATGATGAATCAGCTTCCACCTCCCCCCCCCCTCATCCAAACGCCACTAGTTCTCCCTCTGAACCCATTCCATATGCAAAATCAATCGGTTTATCCAACACACACACTCCCTCCACCCCTTGACTCTTTAACCACATAACCGCACAGGTGCCCTGCACCCATCCACTGCAAAAGACACTTAAGTTATTACACACTAGCGAAAGGGCCAAATCTTAATTAAGTCCACCAATTTTTAAATAAAATTATCTGCGTGTTACTGATATAAATACACACATTACTGTGTCCCAAAATATAATTTTTAAACAGCTCCCATTTTCATCCAGATTTCTTTTTTAAAAAAAATAATTGTATTCACGCAAACACCCACAGGCCCGTAGAATCTTTATTACAGCCTGCATTCAATTTATTACCCATCTCTTAGGCAACCAGCACTGATCTCTTGTTGCATTAAACGGCTGTCAGAAAATGAAATCGCTGTGGACATGGGTCACTTCTGCGCTATAAGCCGAGAAGCTAAGAGAAATATTTTTGAGTAAAAGCCAGTAATTCCGTCAGCGGGTACACCAAACCCCCAGGTGAAGTCACGTTCAGAAATTAATTCGATTCCAAATTCATCTACGTCTGGCGGGTTTAGATTTCGATGTTTTCAGGACGGGTGATACGAACGGCCCTCTCGTGTATCAACAATTCCCCAAACAACAATTTTCGAGCGGGAGGCGACACTTGAATCTCTTCATTAGCCCCATCATTCGTCAGACACCTGTTCTCCTATCATGCCGCCCGCCCCCACGCCTACCCCCCCTAAACAATCGTAACAAGCTATTAATAAATGGTATACACCTGTTGCAGTGTTGACGGCTGTCAAAATGGAAGTGCCCGCCACTCCAAAGTTCTGTTTGTTCGGGATATAAAAAGGTTTTATAAGCTAATAATTAGCTGTGGTCTTTAACCGTGTTTTATTAATGTTCCAGCCATTTTTCTATGCACAAGTATCCTCATTAACATTTAACACGTAAACCTCATTGTACGATTTTGAACTGCAAAAATTTGGGTATAATCTTGGTATAAAAAGATTGTATTCAAAATTTTAAGGAATAATACAGGGATTAATGTACTTAAAAACATATGTTTTAACTCCATGCATTAGTGGCCTAAAATACGAGGCATGTAGACGATTATAAATGTAAATAAAGGTCAGATGCCACGGAATTAACATTAAAAAGACACGAAGTTTAAAATGTGTAAATCGAACTATTTCAGAATGACAAAGAGAACCACCACTCGGAAGACCTAGATATAGATGGGAGGATAATATTAAAATTAATCTTGATAATGCACTAACGTCTTCGATGAAGTACGGAAAATTACGTGGTTAGCTGAGCGAATGCCAGCTTCTCAAGAAGGGCTCTTATCCTTTGAGTTAGTTACCAAGTTACGCCACGGAACAGAGTTCACTGTGAAGCTAAGCTAACAGTCGCTCAGCTAGTCTAGTAATTTCCCGCCTTTCATGGAATCAAAAGGTTCATAAGCGTGTTCGCAAAAGCCCGCCAACGCTACAGATTCTGAACTGCGTTAACGCAACTCACACATTATTTAACGTGCGCTCTCATTTCGGTTTCAAAGAACCCGACTTATAGAAATTTCAGATATTCAAATTCGAAATCCCATGTCCATTTTCTGTTTCTTTAGGTCGTCCAAAATAATTTACCCAAGTTCTAGGCCCTGCGTGACATTTAATATGACACAGTTTTAGGGGAAGAAGTTGTAAGCCACCATCCAGTCCCCAGGCAACACGACGGCCCCTTATCGGCTGTCCGAGACTGGTCGCTTGTTCCTCCTGAGGACGCGTCTGGTCGAGGTAGCAAGGAACAAAGGACAGTCAACACTAGAGCTTACAAGGGCCTATACATGAGTAGATAGAAACTTATTATCTACGCACCTTAATTAGAAATTAACTGCATGAAACTGCGATGTCAGTAGCGACACAACATCGAGGACGGAACAAACTGCAAACGTAGAATTTATATCTGAGGGCTATGAAAAGAAGTCTGAGTATCAGGATAAAATGGACACAAAAACATTTTCTTTCATCCATTTGGATCGCAGTAGAACAAGTTACAAAACACAGTATAGCCCATACAAAAACAATCATCTTGCTTGCTACATAAATGTCGGCTGTATGAAGCACTTTGTATGCTGTTTCGTCTCTAGATTGGCGTTCTAAACCAAGAGGATCCAAAAGCTCTCGCAGCTTCACAGAGGACCTCAGGGCAGCCAAGGGAAACAAATTATCTTAACACGACACGAGGAGGGTAACGTCATATCACGATTTAAAGATGTGTGGGACGATGGAGGTAAGGCTCCACACATCTGTAACGTCAGTACTAGTGGTTGGCTTCACGGCCTTTCGATAGGAAGGTGGGGTGGACTCCAGGGTCGGTCTACAGAACGAAAGTAGCATGACGGGGAATCGAACCCCAATCATATTGACTGAAATGTCTAGATTTTGGTCAGGCATCGCCTCTGAGGAAATTGTAGCGAATTTTAAAGCTATCACAAGGTAAATAAAACCATGGAGAATGGTCCTTCTTCAGGAGCTAACAGCAATGCCTCCCCGTCCTTTATGGAACACAACGTGTCCGTCCATAAGACCTCGACGCCGGTCCGTATCCTCAACGACATGAATTCAATCAAAACCCTTCCATCATTTTCTCTAAGACACGTAAGCAGATTTTAAATTTGTTCTTGCCATAAACGAATAGACCTTCCGAGTGTTCTATTCCAACCAGGCTTACTAGCCAAAACTTTGTACGAATTTATCATTTCCTCATACGTGGTACATGTTCTCTGGTCACTTTCTCCTTCATTTTGCCATCCTAATGACATCTGCTGAAGACGACATATTAATGTCCTCATCACATAATCACCTCATCCCCCTTGGGTCCAGATATCCCCCTCAGAGGCCCGAGTTCTAACACCCTCAATCTGCGTTCTTTACTTCGCACGAGACCTCAAGGTCTCGTCAAACACTTTATAAAACGTAAGTTTCTCTCAATCATGAGTTGTTAGACCCCGCCCAACTCCAAAGCTGATGGATCACCCCTTGTCGCTCGTCCGCGATTGTGTATTCAGTATATTCTCAGCTAGTACAGCCTTCGTTACGTGCTATTTCATATTATTGATACGCAGTTAACCTAACCTAACCTAACCTAACCCAACGTAACCTAACCTAACCTAACCTAATCTTAGAATGTGGACAATTGGGTAAAAATGTCAGGCGGAATACGAAATTTTAAAAGATCGCAGTTGAAGAAAATCACCTATACAACAGAGATTATTTTCCAAAACATCATAAACCAACTGATGGTTGTCATAGTGACGCTTTTTCTTTGTTTTCTTTGCGGTACGGACTAGGCCGTTACAACAACGAAAAGTGGACTGAGCCTTCGCACATGGACTTCAGTTTTATCACGACTTTATATGGGATATAATCTCATATAAATATATTAAATACATTCAGAAATACAAAAACTGTAATATAATGTTTTAGTCATAACAAGCGCCATATTCGTAACGAATAAATGGCTGAAATCGATAGCAGCTTTAACTTACGAATCGACCAAACGCAATTTTAAGTTTAACTGCTACTCACTATACATCAAGTCATATACGAGACGCGCATGCGCTGTGGAGTGGAGCGCAACTGGTTATTCTTAATGCCGAGGGTCAAGAGATCCCTGCACACAATACAAGTTTTATCTGATTATATTTCTATTTTCGACACAGTACTATCTCACATCTGAGGCTACTTGCCTACAGAACAGCTACTGAAGTAGTTCTTTCTAAAAAAAATAGTCCAGACGTCGTCAATTTGAGAGGCAAATAATATTAGTCCTGAATCACAGCTGCCTTTTTCTCTAAAGAACTCAGTGGACCAGAATAATTCTTAAAAACCTATCAGTCGCTGAGCTAGTAAAGAGATTCCGTCCTTTGTAAGTAACCCGAAAAATTCATTGCCAGGTTCACAAACACCACCTACTGACCTCTATCGTCAGCCAGATGAAAGCAACTCAAACACTTCCAAATAATATCGTCAACATCCATTTTTAATATTATCCCCCCCCCACGTAACCCTAAATCTTCCAAGTTTTCTCTTTCCTTGTTCCCCTATTCCTACAAAATTAAACAAAAAAATTCTTCAAAAAATCGTACGAAATATGACAAGTGTCATTTTGAATTAAATGCCGATTTGAGTTTCAACTTCATTTAAAAATAAAATTTAAATATGAGCACGAATGTTTACCTGAATATAAACACCAGTCCATGAAGACGTACGGAAAATTGGAGGTGCAGATCCACTCGTTCTAAATTTCGATATTGGAGGTAAGTGGACAGCTTTACTCATGGGGAAATATTGCACACAATGTAAAAATTTACCTCTCTTTAAAAGATCAATTTCACTTGACATTTAGAAGCTCTGAACAAACGCATATTTCAAGATACACGTCTCTTATTTAAGAGAAGAGTAATTACGAGTTTATATAAATAATATTGATTAAATAAATGTACAAAATCCCAGACGTCATGAAATAGCAGGACAGGGTCTCACGCTTGACCAATCAGTGTCGGACGTGGCCATAATGAACCACGTGACATAGCTAGTCACTGATACGTTTCTTATTAAAATTGCTGCCGAGTTATCTCGTGTGCCACGCTGAGGAAATATTCGTCTGCAACTTAAGTGCGTTCAAAGTATACGGACACTCTAAAAGCATGTAGATTGTAAAATCTTCCGAATGGACCAATGGAAATTTTCAAAAGCTAACCGCCAAAAGGGAAGAGTTCCACTTCGGACGGCAGAAAACCTCACGGAATAAGACGACAACCGAGATGGAAATAAAAAAATACGGCCCCAAAAAAGAAACTTTCTCGGACAGAATAAAGAGTCTGGAGGATGCACGAACACTAAAAACCATTATAAACCACTCTGACATTTAGGTCGCAACTTTTGGCAGGTCCGTGCTAAGCAGAGAAGACTTTTTCTTCGTAAATGCATTATTTTTATTAAGTGCCTGGGATGTTTCAATTTGCTATAATTTTAGCGCTGTGACCAACTTTCATGATGTGGGTCCGTCGTTCACACAAAAGTACAATTAACCTTTTAAAGCCCAAGTTCGTCTCAAGAAATTTTAAGATTTCAGTCCGTGCCGCAAAGAAAACACAACCCATCTCCATGAAAACAATCATTTCGTTAACCTTAAAAGCCCATTGGCTTTTCGTATGATTCTCAGTGTAAACAGCGATTATTTCCTTAAACAGCGTTAACCAGTTCATCTTTTTAACGGTGAAGTGTCGTGTTTTCTTCGCGGTACGGACTGAATTCTTAAATATTAATCAGATAACATTCTTTAACTTTCTCTTTTCCGACTTCAAAGTCTTAAAAAAACGCTGTTTATTCTGATAATCGCACAAAACCCAATAATACACTCTGTTGGCACAATGCTTATTAAGCATGTGGTACATATAGTTACCAGTGGGCTTTAAATAGTTTTTCATCATGGCAGATCCTGCTACTGTGTCGGAATGTCTGTAGAATGCAAAGATTGTAGTTTTGAAGTGTACAGACACCTCACGCCCCTAATAATTTCCATAACTTGGACAAACTGAATGCTGGAACAACAGTTTCTATGACAACGCGGAAAAAAGGGACGGTTACCATGGCGACGGCAGAGAGGAACACGAAGCGGACGCCAAACGACGCATGACCGGGTCATTGTAAATACACAGCAGACGGAACGGAGCGTCAGGTCGGGATTGGACGAAGGGCTCCGGCGGAAATATTCCCCATTGGACGGAATAAACGAACGTGTGCACGAGGCATTTTCTGATCGCGGTAATGCACCTTAAGACTCCTTGACGAGCTCAGAAAGTATCAGCTTTTAAGCCAGAAGTAATGTTATTTTAAATGTCGACGGACATCTCTAAGTACAGAATTACAGACAATGAAATTCTTTGACAAAGGCAGGCCGACCCGGGAAAATGTCCCGAGGGAATCAGACACAGCCCTACACTTCTCACTTTACATATTTCCTGACCGGACGTCGCAGTCCATTGCTTAGAATTCCCTGATTTGTGTTCACAAGTTCCTGGGTTGAAATCTCACCTCTGATTCTGAATGACCGAACGTTTCCTGGTTGTACTCAGTCCCTCCAGTGAATATACATGGATAGCGACTTAGAATACGCATCTGTGACCAGAGTAAATCTCCAGTTTACAAAATTAAGGAATCCAGTGATTTAATAGAGAAATTTCAGAGCGGAACTTGAACTTGGGAGGTGTTTGTTCCGCCCCTGCTCGTAAATATCGTCATCGTCACACTCGCCGTGGCTTTTCATTCATTTTTAGGAAGGCAGAAGGGACAGGCCACGCTCACAGGAAGGCAGAACGAACACGCCACGAGATAATTAAAATGTAAGAATTATCACAGCAATCGAACTCTGCTTTTAAATCCGGTTCCAATCATGCACGCAACGCTGCTACAGAAACACTGACCGTTCGGAAAACATCAGTCACGCCCGAGAATTTAATTAAAATTAACGTGTTCCTGGCTTTGACCCAGCATCCTGAATAAAAAAAAGTGAAATGAACAGTGAGATTTAACGTTCTCACGGATTCGAGTGTGAATTTGGATGTTACGTAGTGTAGTCTGGTAGATATCGCCCTGATAATGGAGGCAGTAAGCACCTCCGAAACGTCAGTAAATTTTTATCACACTACAAACTCATTAATGTGTTTTCAATATTCCTACTGGAGTTTTCTTCCAAGTTTCTTGGTGAATTAATCTACCAACTGAGCGAGTATTAAATTCCCGATGACATAAAATAATTTCGCGATAGTTGGTAGTAGCTGTTAGGTTATCGTATTCAGTTATTTCACAAAGCCGTATCAACTGCTGAGGTATTTAACTTTGAATGACTACGTTACGACAGCTATGACACGTCATATTTCCGGAGGGACTGAGGAAAAATAAGTTATGTTACAGTCTCACTTGTGTTCAGGTAGGCATTTTTCCACAGCAAGAAGTTTGTCTCATCAGACCGATGTTTTTGTATCGTTTAATAGCAAGGACATGTGGATGCTGGGACCGACTGGCAGATAGTGAGTTTGTTCGCGACAATAATACCTATTGTTACTATTACTGACTCACTTGTTGGTGGTTTTAATGCTACTGAACGGCATTGTTGGCGGGTGACGGCAGCAGATATAGATTGAATGTGCGCGCGCAGCCACGTGGAAAGTGAATCTAATAAGGGACCACAGAGAGACAGCCTGTTTGCCAAACTATGTTACGAACATTCATTACTAACCATTCGAAGGTGACACCGTAATTTCATACCAGCACAAAGTAACATTAATATTTTCTACGTAATTATTGAGATAATGAATTTAATTAATATATTAAGTGAACAAAATGTAAATTCAGCGAAGTTTATTTATCTCGCTGTACGTGGAACAAGTTAGGAAGGAAAACACAGTTTAGCCAATTTCGTCGACAATAATTCACGGTAACGATATTTTGTATTTTTATACCATTTTATTTTAAGTCTTCAGACACATTTTGGTTATACATGATAAGAAAACCAACAATTATTCGGATATTAAAATATTTAAATTGGATAATCATTCGTTTTAAGGCCGTGAACATTAACGCGCGTACATATGAAGATATTTCGACATATCTCGATAATCGTTAAACCAGGCCAAATTATTCTTCCATTAGGTTACATTACTATCGATTTATGTTCTCATCTACTAATTAATATTTCTTTATATGCTGTGATATTCGTTTTTACTTGACATGAAAAATATTTTTTTTTTAAATCCTGCAAATATTTTCGTTTAACCAAATTCTTGCCCACAAAATTTTTGTGTGACCTTTGAGGATTTCACGGTCCTTTTTAGTTCTAACGCCGTGTGGACTTGAGGGAGAGGAGGAACACGCTGTCTTCATCTTCAGTATTTAGGCTGCCCGTCATTGTCACGTGCTACCTCAGAGACAATCAGTGTTTGCTTCTAATCCGCACTCAGAATTGCGTGTTTCGCCCTTCCTACTGGGAAGGGCGAATTCTGCGGTGTGCGGTGCAAAGGGCGGAAGGGATGATTAGCCAATTACAGGGCACGCTTGTCAGGTATTGTCCGTGTGGCCCTGCGGGGGTGTGGGAGGGGGTGAGTTGTTCTGCTCCCCAGGGTAATAGGGTCTATTGAAGCTGCGAGGTCTATTATGCTTTATAATTAGGCCCAGGATTCAGTGTGAACTGAGCAGGACGCACGCAACAGCTACCAGATTCCTGTGTTAACTTAGGTTAGGTTATGTGCCTCTATTACCAGAGTCCTTGGATCGTATCGACAGGTTTACCAAAATCTGAACAGTGGACACTAAAATATCCCACGTTCCTCCCAAAATCTTCTTTGTAAGCGGACATTTTATGTCTGTATACTACGAATTATGGTTAAAGGACAAGAACGTACTCAGGAAACTTGATAAAAAAAATTGAATTGGTGAAATATTGGATTCACACGGCGAGGAGTATGAAGGTGGGGGTCCCTTCTAGGTGTACCGTGTAGTCTGGTAGAGTTATAAGATGATGTTTGCGCCCTGACGAAGTACGCAGTAAACACCTTCGAAACGTCCATAAACTTCTACCTGACTACACGTCGCAACAACACAGAAGACATACAAAAAGAGAACAGCTTGAGACGGAAACAGAAATTTTAGTTGGAAAATCTCACGGAAATGACTTACGACTTAGGCTGATAACGGAGGTCAGTGTTTCACTACGAAACGCTGGAAATTACGTACAAGTCCACACACGTAATGTTACAAATCAAAATACCGTAATCCACAATATTGATATAAACTGATGTCGACGGAGATTAAATTTTTAAACCCTCGCCTTGAAATCAGCGCAATCTGGTAACTCGGACCAAACACTAGGCCACACAATGGTCAGATTGCAAGGAGCAGCGTAAATCACGGAAGAGTGCAGGTCTAACGCCCTCTCTCATTTGCTATTTTGCTGTATCGACCACACCAAAGTTTCCTCAGCTCCCTAAGGTACAATGACGTAGATTTATCGCCCGGATGGGGGTCACCGCTGGACAGAGGTCACCGTCTAGGGGTCAGCAAACGACACTTTAGCGTCCGGCATCTGGTGCAGATGGATGCGACCACTACATCGGAAGTTCCCCATTACCACACCCTGCCACATCAAGAGCGGTCTAAGTCACGAGCCAAAGATCATAAAAGTACTCACTTAACCCCCCCACCCCCGCTTACAGTATGCGATCCCATCCCTTACGACGTTTAATTTGTATCCACAGGAAAGAAACACCATTGAGAATCTGATAGTTGCTGTGCAGGGTATTTCCCGCCTTTGTGTAAACAGAAGGCTCATTACCGTGTTCACAAAATCCCGTCACTGAACCCTGACCCTAGATAATTAGGTCCAGCCCACACCCCCCACACAACGCGTATATACTACGTATTTTAATATTATCCTGACATCTATGCCAAGGTCTTGAAGTGTTTTCGTCCCTTCAAATTCTTCGATTAAAAATTTGTAAACCATGGTAACGCTGTTAAAGGATTTTGGCTTCATGGGATAAGAGCGGTCACGTGACTTTTGAATTTCCATTCTTGTACATTTAAGCCACTTTCAATTTTATGGATTTCTACAGCGTTGGAAGAAAGTGAGATTTACGAAAAATTAACTGGAATCGGTGTGGCCTAATTTCAGGCAGATGAACTGTCCTGGCCTGAAAGAACAGAGGAAAACCACGGACGAAGTTAGTCCCCGGACAAGGATTTGAACCTGGGGCCTTCCGAATACGAAATATAAACCCCTGAATCAATATTTTCGTTATTTTGATTGTCGTTTCGTGGTTTTATAAGCAAGTTTTGTTGAGAAGACGAGACATTGGAACATGGCCGCCTGGAACCTGAATGGAGAAAAGTCAAATTACAGCGTTCCACCCAAAACAGAACAGGTCCTCCCATCCCGCCATTGTTCTGTGATCACCTGCGCAGACCCACTCCGTTGTACACTCCATTACAAAGCAGAGCGACACCGTCTGCCCCGTCTGGAGCGAACCACAGCCATGCGGGCAAAGGCACGACAGAGCACGTCAGAACACGAATTCAGTCCGTACCGCGAAGAAAACACTGCACTTCACCGTTACAAAGATTAAATGTTTAACGCTGTTTAAGGAAATAATCGCTGTTTACACTGAGAATCATAGTTCGTCTGATTAATATTAAAGAATTCAGTCCGTACCGCGAAGAAAACACCGCACTTCACCATTACGAAGATCAACCGGTTAACGCCGTTTAAGGAAATAATCGCTGTTTATTCTGAGAATCACACGAAACAAATAATAGACTGTAAATTTATAGAAACACGCATTTAAACATTAAACATTCATCTGACCAACCAACAAACGCAGTTTAATATCTGCTCAATTTCCCCCACCTCGTTCCAGTTCTAATTTTCTTAGCTTTCTCTCTTCGAAACGCCTGCCTTTAACAGTTAGGCGAAGGACGAGTGGGCAGTGTCTGGGGACCTTCGTAGTAGCGAATTTAATTTATTCCCACCTTTAAAATTCGCAGTCTGTACCAGTGAAATTTATGCACAAAACTGGGTGGATAAATAGCGTAACTTTGCTTAGCCCCACTACGCAGACCGAGAAACATCTGACTGAAAGAATGCGCGTTTAACAACTTCCTCGATCTTCTCGTGTTCCTCCTGCCATTCAAACTTCTTGTCTCAGAACAAAATTGCGGGGACGAGGGTCGCGTTGTCACATCCAGGGAAATGAAGGGCTCGTGATGAAAACACGTGGAGCGTTGCCTTTGTGGTTTGACGCTTGTACGGAGAGACAGTTTCGGGTTTATATCAGGGTAATTCGCACGATATAAAAGATTCTTATCTTGGCTTTCACGAATAAGCTAGAGGTCGGCTCTGACTGCATCCGACGTTTCCGAAACGTGCCATCCAGGTCACCAGCAATTCGTAATGAAATTTAACAACAATTTTGTTTCGGGAGTTCTGTTTCACATTTTGTCAACTTGTGTCTGAGTTAGATACGATTTTGGAAGCTTCCAGGAGTGTACAAAATCTGCTTCACCCTCAATGGTTGTCACAAATAATTGAACAAAATCATAATAAATGCAAAAGGCTTGGTATAAAAATCTAAGTCTTTAACCCTAACAGAAGAACATGGACCGAGGGTGTTTGAGAACAGGGCGCCGAAGAGAATATCTGGACCTAAGAGGGATGAAGCGACAGGAGAATGGAGAAAACTGCATAATGAGGAACTTTATAACTTTAGTTTAATGTGAATGACGGATCATGTAGTACGCATTTATGACATGAGAAATACGTATACAATTTTATTATGTAAATCTAAATGGGAGAAACAATTTGATAGACCTAGGCGCATTTGGGAGATAATATTAAAACGAATCTTAGATAAACTGTATGTTGTAATCATCGAGCTGTGGATGCAGTTGACGAGAGGTGACTGTCAACAAACTTTGGGTTCTGTAAAAGGGAGGTAATTTCTTTGGACGATGCGTGGAGCTGACGGAGACAAAGGTCGTTTTGCTGGTGTATGAGAGTGTATCGACCGGGCGTGGTGATGATTCCTGCCGCAGTCAGCTGCACTGGCTGAAGGTTACACTCAATGGGTGGATGGGATGTACGCGGGCCTACACACAAACCTCAGACTGAAGAAACCCCCGCAGGCCGATAGAACAATACCGTTACGAGGGGGCGGGGGGTGAGTCCTGCTTTCCTTGTAGGCTCCACCAGATTCCACGACGCATCGGTGGTAAGAAAACCACTGCTAGATAAACACTTGACGAAGAACAAGATGACTGTCCATCATTACAAGCAGCGCGAAGTCCTGGATGCGGTCTGTCCTGACACTACTCTACAGATTATCGCAAAATTACTCCAAAACCTTTAGTTTCAAAAGTAAGTAAAAAAATTTAAAGCGTTCCCACTATACGCCAAGAAGGCGCTTGGGTGGAGAGGTAGTATAGTTCCTACTCATTCTTGACCTCGGCACTAGATGGGGTGAGTGAGTGTCACGCTCCGGTCTCGCTTTGCCCCCGGAGAAAGGACTCCGGTATCCATTGGACAGGAGGCTGGGTGGGCCCCAGAGCCGGTCTGGGCGCAGAGGCTACAGGAGGAAAGTCCGTCGAGGATCAAACCCCGGACGTCAAGTCCATAACAAGTCACAATGAGCTACCACGGCTATATATATATATAAAAAAATTTGAAAGTGACTTGTCTCCTGGGATGCTTCTCCATGTAGATCGCGTGTAAAATGGCTAAACTTAAGGCAGCTTTGTGCAGGAAATTCCGTACCAAACATTTAAACAGAGGGTGAGTATTAATAACATATGAAGCATGAACTTACATAGTTCATTTAGGTGGAGTTGCTTTGAAGACTTTCGCTCAAAGGACGGAAGTTTAGACAATGAATGAAGACGATTTCACTCGCCAGTCAATGACAGCAGGTATGTCATTACTCTGAAAAGAGCGGGCAGCACCAACAATGAATGAAAAGTCGAGTGTTGCATTCCTTATGCGTCTCACAGATTCTCCAGACTGACTCCGCGTTGTGTCGCCAAAGTCTGAAGTATCTGTGTTTCACGGGAGAACATACTCGCCCTTCAGAGAAACACAAAAACACTCTCTGTGCCCCATCCTCTTTGCTACAGCAGAGAACACAGCGATGTAATGTTTCTTTGCCCCGTACGTTTGTCAATGTACACAAATTCACAAATTATGGAACAGATGTCAGCGTCCCATAAATAAAAATACTTTACTGTGGCGAGAACAAAGCCAAATCGCGAAACGTAGGTTACAGTTACATTAAATATATAACAATGGATAACACCCATGTAACAGAGCCACATTTTAGAAGCTGGGAGTCTCTCAGCTGGTCAAAAAATATACAATAAAACATTTTATGAAACTCGAAGGTTCATTAACTTGTTCACAAGATCAAATCACTAGTCCCTACCCTGTGCCAGATCAATTCAGTCCATACTTCACAAATTTATTTCTGCAAGAGTCATTTTAATATTATTATTCCATCTACTCCTATGTCGGCCGAGTTCTCTCTTCTCTTCAGGTCTTCCGACAAATATTTTGGTGTGCATTTCTCGTGCGAATGAGTTGGAAGTTTACATCGTTCCTGGTTTACTCCTCCGACGACTTATATACGAGAAATCTCAAGCGTAACCGCCGATTAGTGATGGGTACAAACTGTAGAAAGTTCTGATTTCGTTCCTGAAGTGTCCGGAGACCTAGCAGTCGTCGTCCAGACCTACTCGCTGTTTTTCAGGGTCCCCGACCTATCCATGAAGACCTACAAACAACTCCGATGACTGGATTCCTTTTCCTGGCAGGTCGACAGGTCTCGTGATAAATTTCACCTCCTGACATATCCCTCCCTCCTTTCACAGAAATGTGTTATCTACGCCGACTTCTATTGTCCACCTCCCAAAGACACGGGTGTCCCTCCCCATAAGCTGTGTCCTGTTACGAGCCAAACACTGAAGAGGTCCCACGTGATAAAACTTTCTTCCTTAAAATAATCGTATAACAAACCCCCAAAGTCTTAACCGTAGTTGTTCAGAGGCACGCCTCATTTAATATTAGGGTGGGCCCCAGACCAAACCGCGAAGAAAACACCACACTTCACCGTTACGAAGATCAACTGGTTAACGCTGTTTAAGGAAATGATCGCTGTTTTGATTTCTCAGACTTACACGAAACTCACAAATACACTACAGATAATACAGAGTTAATGGGTGTTAAATGAGTTGATATATTCTGGGCCTGATAAGATAATATTTTTGATGATTGCGTCTCTACTGCTTTAGATTTTCAGGTCGTTTTTGACTCGCAAATGCCGATGTATAAATATTTTTCACAAATAAACAAATACAAACCTGAAAATGGCGCGATGTGCAAACTATGAATTATTAGCTACCTGCAATTTCTTTCTACGAACAAAATAGCAGTAAAACAATCTCAATGAAAATTTGTACAATGGAAGAGCAGGCTTTATTAGTCCTGTGGCATCCTTTGTTGCGTGTGATTTTATTAGAATCATCAGCAGATGTAGGTCCTGGGGAAGTAGATAATGAACTGGCCATTACTACAAATAAGGAGGTGTAGAAAAAAAAATTACCGCCCACAGAAGAGAAACTGTGGACCTTAACTTCCAGCAACCACACCTGAGAATTCTTAGCAAACCATAATCACCCAATCATTTTCTATTGCTCTTATAGCAGACCAAAACACATCACTAAACAAAAACCAATATGTTAGAAGCACCGTCTTCAACAGATTTAATGCGTTTTAAGTGTAAATCATTTATCATTCTTGTTAAGAGACAGACAAGATTAAAAATAATCATTCTTATCTTTCTCCCTTCTACGTAGGTACTTCATAAATAAGAAAGCAAACTTGTACTTTGTAAGTGCGTCTTCACGCTGGTCGCATGTCATCTGTCACTTGTTTTATTTGTGGCAGGAGACACGACTGCACTCTGGCGGTAGAAGACTGCAAGTCACGCAACATCAGCTGATTGCTTCATCTCTGTATGCACCACCCTTACACGCTGTTTCTCCGAACGCAATTAAACTTAAAAAAGCAAGGCAAAATACGAGAACACAACGTCTGTGTACTTAGAAGGCTCCTCACTTTCCTGAAACAAAGCCCACGTGTTTCTGAGTGGCGGTCCACTTGTAGCCTACCTGTCAAGGAACCGGCGAATAACGCTTACTTACTCATTTCATCTCCAGCTGTGTTATTTACATCTGCGTTAGTTAACTCACAACAGGTGAGCCATACGTTACCAAAACAAACAGCTACACGGACAATTAAATTGTTCCAATACCAACGAAGAGCGACGTCTATGTTGAATTTCTGGGATAAATATGGCCCTGAAGATGGAGGGAGTATGTTCCTCCGAAACGTTGCTATATATTTATAAGTCCACGCGGCGTTACCACCCGGAAGGACCGACACAGACTGCGATGTGATTGCTCAAATACGAAGTATCACTGAATTAAGGACCTGTTTAACAACGATTGACGGGAAACATCTTCGCAGGCGAGATGTCTCTCGAACAGACAAAGTGGGAGTTGGGGCGACATTAAGACGAAGTGAGACACAAGCTAGAAATAGAAGTTTATGTATGCATTACTTACTCAGACAGGGTGAAATGTTGACGAATCCTGGATTCCGTTGTGATTGAACGGTCCTGCCTCCTGGAAAAAGAACGTATTACTTATTGACAACGTAATTACTTTACTAGACAAGGGAAGAGAAAATAAAATGACAAAACATTGGAAAGAACTCTATTCGAGCCGTACAAAACACATCGGCGGGCCACGGCTTGACAACTCCTGCTGTAGGCCTTTAGAAGCATTTAGCAGCTACTGGACAAGAGACCAAGTGGGCCTCTGATAACGAGGAGAAAATTCCGTACCCACTTAAATGACCAAGCTACAATGTCATTAATAAATAGTATTTAACAATTCAACCCGTACCGCGAAGAAAACACGACACTTCACCATTACATAGATCAACTTATTAACGCTCGTTTTAATCAACCCTTTGATGCCGAAGCTCGCCTAAACAACATTTAAGAATTCAGTCCGTACCGCGAAGAAAACACAACACTTCACCATTACGAAGATCAACTTGTTAACGCTGTTTAAGGAAATAATCGCTGTTTACACAGAGAATCATATTAAACCTATAAATACACTGTGTACAAAATGAGAAATCACTACCAAAACAGGTGGTACATATAGTTACCACTGCATTTAAAGAGGTTAGACAGAAATAAGCATTTGAGATTTAAGCACATAAAACCACGCGCAGTTTCTTAGCCAGAGATCAAGATATAAATTAATATATTTCGCATAGGATATGAAGAAGGAAATTACATCGGATATTACAAACGATATCAGATGTTCAGGCGCAATAATTATTTTTGTTGCACCTGATATAATTAATGGGTTGGAGAGGTAGGAGCATTCATCAAAGGTCTATCAATATTCTCGGTAGCGGTGCATATATTTGAACCTGATTATACACCCATGAAACTGATTCGGATATTGCAAAGTGATGCAAAGGGAAGTTGATTAATTACATCATTTACCATTATCTGATTTTGTATCACACACATTCAGGTAAAACTGCACTATCAGGTGGAAGGAGTGATGGATTAGTTTGTTCGATCGTGATTTGCTACCACTGAAGCTCTGTTCCTGCAATGAATGGATAATTCATGAAACGTAAATATCACACTGGCGATGAGTACACGCTGCAACACTCCAGTCTCCCTTGCACCAATCATATTTTACGCGTGTAACGCTGTAAATGGGTAAGAGCCACTGTATTAAATAGTTGCTACTTTGGCAAGTTTGACAACAACAAAAAAGTGACCGTCGGTTCGTAACGATTTTTTTTAAAATTACTTGTTTCAGCCGTTGCCACAGTAACGCGGGTCTCTTAGGATAATTTATATATTTATTTAGTGTTCTGTCTGACGACAGGTCCATATGAACAGGATCCTTCCATCCTTTTCTCGGACTGGGACCTGTTCATATACGTTCTTGGCAGATGATCCAGAAGTGGTTTGCCATTGCCTTCTTCTGTGTGTGAATGGAGTAATTGTTGGGATGCCACGGAGGAAAACTCCGTGTTGCCTAGACCACGGCCTTGCCCAACACAAGTTATAAATTCGGGCACCGCCGGGAATCGAACCCGAGACCCCAGGATTACAAGGCCAGAGTTCTAACCGTTAGACCACCGTGGCGCTTAGGACCTTAAATTTTTCCATCATAATTGACGGGTAACTTAGATGTGAACCCGGGAACTCCAGAATATGACTCGGGAGTGCTAACCACTCGACGACAGCGATTGGTGTTGGACCTTCCGAGGTTTAATAAAGGCGTTTCTTTGTCAGGTGAAGAGGCCTCCAAGGTCTGGAGAGAGGTCCTTGCGTGTGGTGAGGACCCTCCACCCCTAAGATTGACGCTTTCATATTTACTTACAGAAATGTTTCTGAATCTTATTCTGTGCACTGAACACAGAAGACGAATGAACAACGTAGTCTCGTCACCAAAGGCACAAGATGTCAGTTTGCGAAGTTAAAATGGAACGCTCAATATAGCCAGCGTCGGAATTACGTACACTAACATACTCGTTTAGAAGCCACTAGTTTCTCAGCTGGTAAAGAAATTCCAAAGATGTTTATGAAATCTGGATGTTTACTTTGCAAGACAAGAGTCCGACACTGATCCGTACCGCGAATCAGACGAATTTGCTCCACACCAAATTTTTAAAGATTCATTTTAGTATTATACTCCCATTAACGAAATGAGTTAAAATATGATATAACAATAATAATAAGCAAGGAGTAAAATTTTATTGCGTAGTGAATATTTCAGGTAATTTCAATTCTAGTAGAAACTGGTTCGTATTACCGCTCTTGTGTGTTACCACGGATATTTCTTTTCACTTTGTACTAAAAGTGAAAGCAGGTGGTACATATATTTCCTACTGGGATTTCAATGGTTAAATTGTGTACATGTACAGTGAAGTTATAAACAAATAGATCATTTTTATTACACTACGGATAGAATTAACAATTATAATATTATGTCTTAAGAACAGAATTTAATAATGAGGTTTATTATACGATTTACGAACGCACAAAGGCACAAACTCTGTTCACGAAACTGCGTCGGTATTTGTCTAATTTAAAATTATTGAACCTTTTATTATAAATAAAATCCTCCGTAGAATTACCGTTACCAAAAATAAATCTGTAACTGAAAGACAGTGCTGACACCTTACTACAAAGGAAGTCAAATCTGTGGCTGCCCGGAAGATATCCCAGTTTTATCTGAAATGACTGTAACCTTGGAAACTGAGCTGTAGAAAGAGGAATCAACTTGCGTGCAATTATCCATAAAATTTTATGCATACTTTCATGATTATCTTGCCCCGGAGGGATAAATTGCTTCTGTAACACCAGTGGAAAAGCAGGGGCCGGCCGTATCCACCAGACACTTCGACACACCGGCCAAGCGCTCGGAATGTCAGAGGAATCTATAATTGCGTGTTTGTAGACATTCCATAAATTCTGCCTTTGCATGCAAGTCATCTTCACGACCAACACTTTTTAGGAGACAGACGTCCTGTCTCACTTAAAATAACAAATTAATCTCTACTTACAAGCAAGGAACCATTAAACATCGCTGAAGAACATTCCGCCGATTCCTGTCCAATACGGACTTACACTAGTTCCTGTTTTAAATATGTAATTACAGTCCTTCGTAATGGATCTGAGAACTTTCTTATTCGACCAATCAGGGATTAGAACACACATATTACTCCTCGCATTAAGGCTTTGACCGGGATGTTCTTTTGTTAAATCTTATGTGGTACCGCCTGATTCGACTTCTAATGGTTAAGTGAAGTGTTTTCTTCGCGGTACGGTCTGGATTCGTAAATATTATGAAGACGAGCTTCGGCTTCAAAGGGTTAACCAGCTGATTTTCGTAATGGTGAGGTGTAGTGTTTTCTTCGCGGTACGGACTGAATTCATAAATAATATTCAGACGATCTTCGGCTTCAAAGGGTTAACCAGCTGATTTTCGTAATGGTGAGGTGTAGTGTTTTCTTCGCGGTACGGACTGAATTCATAAATAATATTCAGACGATCTTCGGCTTCAAAGGGTTAAGCACGATCATGAAAAAAAAAACTTTTCTACTTATATCTGACATTTCAATTTTTTATTCTGAGGAAACTAACGCGATCTCTTCCCCAACTTACTGCCTCCATCTTCAGGGTGATCTTAATTAAATAAGTTAATACTAATTATGTTTGATTTAAACACTTCATACCGAGCAGAAAAATTAATAGAGATTTGAGCTCGTTCGAAATTAAAGTTGCAAAACTTCGTCTTGTTTTAAGTTCGTCATCTGTCTGCCCGGCGGCATGGATCAAATCGAGAGTGGCTAAATGGAATTTCATTTAATTCTATACCAAGAAATTTTGATGAATCCGTCAACACAGGTCAATCGTGGTCAACATCGAGCGGCGAAAGACGCAAATACTGCTTCGCATAAAGACCTGCACGCGTTTATGCGCTCGGAAATGACTTGGAGGGGAATCCCCCGTAAACAATCCAGCCATGTGGGGAATCCTCCGGAAATGTCTGCCCAGCCAGACATCCAGCCCATAAAAATGTTAGTAGACAACATTAACATCATTGGTGCCATTTTAAATAAGGTAAAGTCAAATTCTGGTGAAATTTCAGAACTGTTACGCTATTCATAAATTTCCAAAATTACTTTTTATCTCCTCGATATTTGTTATTCACACTTATTCTACAGCACCTTCATTACGTTCATAACTATCGTTGTACATATTTTTAAGTGTCCGGCGAAAGACATTTCAAACTGTAAACTCATAAATGCAAGACAGGTACTAAGCACAGCTGTTGGGATGTAGTGGTTTCTGACTTTCGAGTCACGCTGTATACTACATATCGGTGGGTGTATGATTGTGGGGCCTCCCCCAAACCTTACGACTTCTTTTTGGAATTCCTTTATCATCTCAAATTAAACATTCTTCACGTTTCTTTTTCTACACTAAGCTATTTGGCGTTTTGTTTTAAATAATTATTATTTTTAAATTGAAGCCAGTCTCTGTGTGATGGGACATGTTTTATATAAGACATGTAATTAGCTTATACTCAGATACAGCTTCTGGTATTACTACAGAATCCCCACCCCAGTGAACCACCCTGCTTATAAGGTAAAATTGCTTCGGATGCTTTATGAGAAGAACGTGTATAATTTTAAGACCAGTGGGATGGGCTGATTACGTTGAATTCTTTTTTTTTTAACACAATGCCTACAACAAGATGGTGGACCAAAGCAAAATACAGCAGCAGAACGCCATGGCGGTAAAATTTAGCGGTAGATAATTATTTGTGAAGCCAAAGCAAGAATGAGAGAAGCTTCCGAGATGTTCAACAACAGAAATGCGATCTCAGAGCCAGGGGCTCTGAGGTGTTAAACGGAAGAAACACGACTTCTGTGATGTTACGCTGTGTAGTCTAGTAAAAGGTTACCGACGTTTCAGAGTCGCTTGCTGTCTCCATCACCAGGGCAACATTTCACTTCGAATATTTTATTTAAAAAAGATCACTTTGGCAACCTAAGCACAGAGGGGAAGATAATATTAAAACTGACTTTAAAACAATAATTTGTCAAGATTCGGAATGGATTCAGGTGGCACAGGATAGAAACTAATCACGTGATCCTGTTATCAGAAATTGAACTTTGGAATACAAAAAAAAAAAACAGGTGACAAACGTCTCCACAGGATCAGAAACAATCAGATTATAGAGAAGAATTCTACTCTGTGGAGTTGGTCTTGCTCTGATTCTGACGACAGAAGCGCGCCATTCATAAAATATGATTCAAGGGTGATCACGTGTTACAAGATACGTCCCGTAAATTCACAGATAGAAACTAAGAACACGCACACAATTTTAACAGACGTAAACATAATTTCTTATTACATTAAGAAAGCGCCAAAGGCTCCTCGCTCTCTCTAGAGCCCCTTGCGAATCTCTGAGGTGTCCTCTCCTGAACAAGTTCATTTCCATGTTTCGTATACAAAGAAAACGTCTAATTAAAACTGAGGAGGTCTCGTGTAATTGGAGTGGTGTGGGTTGCAGCCGATTATGGCCAGGGGCAGTGGCGATCACTAACCAACTCCGCCCAGCGCGGTGATTTAAACCGCCCAATGACATGACCAGAAGCTACGAGGCCTTCCAATTATAACAGAGCAAAGCCATTACGTATTATACCGACAGGTTATTAATACGCCATATTTGACATTCTGTAATAACAATACGCAATGCAAAGGAAAAGAAAAGATGATACAATTAATATGTCCGCTGGCATGATTTGGCGTGAGGATTACAGTATTTTAAAGTTGCCTAAATATACAAGTGTTAGTGTTGGAAAGCAACACGCCTGATGTAGACGGCAGAACATATATCAAATTCGCAGAAAATACGCCAAATATTATTATTATTATTATTATCCGAAACAAAAATGGACGAACATGACATCAGGGAACTTCAGAAGACCGCTATTTTAGGAACATCATACATCGTTCGAAAGACGCTGTCGTAAAATACATAATGCCATACTCGAAATCTGTTTAATGCATCGCTTATACGTCTCGGCGTGTTTATAACTCTTAAAACCCCAGTGGTAACTATATGTACCACTTGCATTAACATTCAGCAACTCTGCATTTTGTCCACAGAATATATCCATGTGCCCCGTACTTTTCTCACTGCAAACAGCGATTATTTCCTTAAACAGCGTTAACCAGTTGATCGTAGCAATGGTGAAGTGTAGTGTTTTCTTCGCGGTACGGACTGAATTCTTAAATACTTTTTTAGACGAGCTTTGACTTCAAAGGGTTAAAGACAGATTAAACTTGACTTCAAACTTTGATCTGTATTAAGAGGCCGTTGATATAACGGGGTTAGCGCTACAGGAACTTGTAATTGATCCGGTTCACTTGTGACACGTTCCTTGAATTCCTTCAGGAACGACGACACGACCAAAAGGTCCGTGTTCTCTCACTTCCAGGGCAGAGCCTTCGAGAACACTTGCACACAGTCCCTCTCAAGAGACAGCTCCCCTCGATGTCTTCATTACGAGATTCCTGTCATTTGACCGTAAGACGGAAGAATGCGTGATTAGAGACGAAAAGGGTTCAATTTCACAGACGACAGTGGGAAAGACTAAAAAATAGAAGAATACAAAGGGGCAGAAGACCTTGGCATGTCCGGGGCGGTCCCAGATGCTTGTCGACTGGGACTGGAGGCGTCTGAGAGTGGAGAGAATCCTGAGACGGAGGCTGCGAGACGCGATTTGCGACCAGGGCGTACGGCGACTCTGAATAAAGATGAACGAATTCACGTAATCGGTGCTGCAGAAACGCTAAGCGAAAGCTGCTATTCGCTTACCGATAATTCTTCCGGGCTCCATAAAAAAAAAATCGCGTTTTACACGTAGGGGCACATTTTTGTGTGATTCGCTCTGACAAAGCCGTGAGAAACAAATATTAAGAGATTTTATGAGACAAAAAGGGAAATAAACAAAATTAAAAGAATTCCATGGTGAAGGGCTTGTCTGAGAAGCTGTGAGTCGCTCAGCAGGTAAAGAAAAATTCTGACTGGCTTTTATAAAACCCCAAGAGCCAGCCATTGTTCCCGAACCAGATGAATCCAGTTTACACATTAGCACTATGTTTCTTTAAAATAAACTTTAATATTATCATCGTCTTGGTCTCCAAAGCGTTGTCTTCCATTCGGGCTTCTTCGATTAAAGGGGTGTTTCCTTCGGTTTAAACATCTTCTACACCACTTTCAGAAACTAATATGCGTATACTTTTTTATAAATTACTTTCTTGTTTAATTGTCTGCTTTCGCTTTTTGAGTCTTCATTCCTCTCTTTCGTCCACCTTTCTTTCCTTCGTTTCCTTCTCACACCTCGTATATGACAAATTATTACGCTGATGAGATTTCAGGTTCTCACGGAGACGAATATCTTCTGGAATTCTGCGCTGTGTAGCCTGGTTTAAACGGCCCGACGCTTCGGAGGTGCTTACTGCCTCCGTCTTCAGGGCGACATCGACATCTTCAAAATTACAATCATCTTGAACGCGTAATATTTCATATTGTTGAACATGAACTACTGTTTCTTCGCGTCATGACTTTCAAACACCCTGTATTAATGCCATCAAGACGTGTCTTTTCCTTCGGAAAAATCACGTGAGCTGCTTCGACGCATCACGTAATTCAGGTGGCAGAGCTTTATCCTCGAACACTTCTTTTTCTACAACAAACCAGCCCGGGCCCATGAAGGGGCAGAGCACTTGTCTCTCAGACAGACTTCTACCATCCTCTTGCATACATTAACGACGTAGAGGTACGAAAATACTCACCGGCTATACAACGAGCAGCTGCCTGTGACCTGCAGTTAAACTAAGCCTATAAAAATTCAACGCAGAACGTCTTTTTTCTTAAAATCTCCTGGCCAAAAAATAATATCTTTGGTCTTGGCGACGTTTCGCTACCGTGCTTTTTCCGAGCTAAAGAAATCGCAAATTCAAGTGTACTGACTTGCCCTTGGTGTTAGAACGAACTGCTCACTTCAATGCAAAAAAAAAAAGTTTAGTATATTAGTGATATTTGTTTCATCTTGTCAGTCTAATCACAATAAAATTTTATTAAATATTAAAATATTGCTATAATTAACATTTAAATATTTAAAATATATTAAAATAATGTTCTCTATCGAAATGTTCGATTTAGAACATCAATTGTAAATCGAACATTTCGATAGAGAACATTATTTTAATATATTTTAAATATTTAAATGTTAATTATAGCAATATTTTAATATTTAATAAAATTTTATTGTGATTAGACTGACACTATTAAACAAATATATATTTATCACAATATGACGCAACTATATCATCTCATATATTAGTGATGTTGGCACACTGGAGGAACAGCGCTGAATGATAAAAATAACCGACGGAACGGAAGTAACTCGAGAAAACCTACTCCGACCGACATTTAAGAACAACCGACATAATGTTTTCGAACAGGAAAGCGGTAGATAATTTGTACAGAGGTCAACATACCGACAGTGAACATCTTCCAGATATAAAGACGACAGCATGTGAGATCTATAAGCACTAGAAATTTGCCGAGACCTATAGATATTATACACAGGTAGTAAATAGTTAATTCACTTTTGATCTTGTTTTGTTTTTAAGGGCATCGCCTCCCTGCCCATGAAGAATAACCCCGGACTCCTATGGCGAGCCAAAACCGCCTTCTGTACCAATCAATAGCTTTTTAGATTTTATTGACAACGTGGCCAAAAAATGGCTTCGAAGCCACAGGCGAGTTTAATGTCCGTCAGAAACAAACGAAACCCAATCGTAAAAAGAAAGTGGGCCCCTCCACAGGGAGATCGAAAAGCAACGCGTCGACATGTCGCTCACCAGGACAAAAGTTTCGTTTCGACGGACTCCGCCCTGGGCAACGCCAAGCGATCAGTCCACACCCTGAGGTTTTCACCGTGGTAAGAAAACTAAACTGAAGATAAAAACGGTATGTTCCAGAATCTGTCATCTCATTCGAGTCTCGGTAGTTGATTAGGCGTCGTTGAATAAATTATTCTTAGGCCTATGTAAACTTCTCGTGATTTCGAGTTAACGCGGCGAAGTACGACTGTTAGACAAAATTTTATTGACAGGGCCACAAAATCGAACGGTGGACGAATCTGTTAGATGACAAACAGACTCTGCCGGCTACTGTGCCGACAAGAAGAGACTGCCAGGATGCCACCTGTCAAATCGCATTGTGGACACAGTGTATTGTTAGTACAGTGTGCCCCATAAAATAGTACACGACTTTCGGACGATGAGAAACGAAATTCGTTCCGTCGTCGTGTTATCAGAGTGTTAAGATAAGAATGTACAACAGATCATCGCCTCTAATACGAACCTCGGCCACTGGACACAGTCGCGATCTAACATATTAAAGCCCCTCGCCCTATTCCCTAAGATCCATCAGAATTAAATTCGTCTGTCTTATTATTGGACCTCCAGCAGCCATTTTAAACAAGTTTCCCCACCAAAATTCTATACGTATTTCTTACTTCACCATTCTAACCTCCCGACAACTGAGCTCCTCGTTATTTGTATTATTATTATTATTAGTGTTCTGTCTGACGACAGGTCCATATGAACAGGATCCTTCCATCCTTTTCTCGGACTGGGACCTGTTCATATACGTTCTTGGCAGATGATCCAGAAGTGGTTTGCCATTGCCTTCTTCTGTGTGTGAATGGAGTAATTGTTGGGATGCCACGGAGGAAAACTCCGTGTTGCCTAGACCACGGCCTTGCCCAACACAAGTTATAACTTCGGGCACCGCCGGGAATCGAACCCGAGACCCCAGGATTACAAGGCCAGCGTTCTAACCTCCCGACAACTGGGTTCCTCGTTATTTGTATAAGAGATTGTTAAACTATTGCATGATTAAGCACAAATATTTCTCTCAGCTGTAATTTACATTCATGATTGAAAATGAAAGAAATGACGAAACCACTGTCTTGTATCTCTGATATTCAGCGTTTTGGAAAGCAGACGAGATGACAATTTCTAAAGTAAATAATATCAAGAATTTCTACACTCCACCCGTATCTTATTTCATTTCTGTCAGCATTCTCAAATAACGAAATATTCATTCGATTAAGTGAAGCTTTCAAACCTTAAATGCTTCGATTTATCACAAAACCTTAACACACGTAACAGATCAAACGCCATGTTGACAACAGCACAAGACGATAAAATAAATTATTTGTATCTCATAACACAAGCGTAACATTAAAGGATAAGACATTTAGAATTTTTTTGGTAAAGACTTTTCGAAACAGCCTATAGCGGCCAGCGCCGCTTCTATCCTACCTGCCAAGTCATTGCGCGCCTTGGACGTAACACATTAACAAAATAAGACATCCCACCCTTACACAATAAGAATAAAGCTGGTATCACGGACAGCGTAAATTATGCAATAAGACAGCACAAAAGAAGTTCTTTAAGCGTGATTGAAAATTGGTTCCTCTATTTAAAGCCAGTTAACTGGTGTTAATGGGAATCATCGACACTTTAAAGGAGGCATTACAACAAGAAATAAAGCGGGTAACAACACCAATTTAATGTAATTTATCATAGCAATAAATACGTTTGCGTATTTACTACTGCAAACACTGAGATAAACCAACCACAGGAAAATGTTTCTGTCACACGAGTAGGTGCATCGTTTTGCAGAAGATAAGAACACGACGGTGGTAAGAGACAGAGTCAAACCAAATGACACAATCGAATTTCCGATCGATTAATGACAGGACACAAATCACTGTCGTATGATCTATTCTAACTAATAACAAGAAAAAATATTTTTAAGGGCATAAGACCTGGGGTTCTCAAGGCGATGAGACGTCCATGTCGACCTTCTGGGTTGTAACGCCGTATGGACTTATGGGGGTCTCATTACGAAAACCTGAAGGGAAGGTATCACTTGTGAGAACTAGGTACAAGCGAGACGATAATATTAAAAATTAATTTCAAAGCTACGGTGTGAAAATTGCGGACGGACTGACCATCAGCTACCTGCGACGTTCCCTGCTCTGTGCAGTCACGTCGTAAGAACCAATTAAAGCCGCGACAAAGCTGACACCGGTTGTGGTTCTGAATCGGGAACCACTACGACAGGAAATCCTGACATTCACCTCTCCCCCATCCCTTCGACGTGATTTCCCCTGGTCTAACAGCCACCCGCCCACCATTAAAATACTTCATCCACCGTCGTCTCCGAATTTCTTGCCTTTTTCCTCCGATCTCAGACTTGCTTCGCCGAACTGATGATCCCCTTAGGTTTATCGATCGGGATGGACCTAACCTCCTGCCGATGACTCCCATTCGGCCATTTTTTACGGCAAGTTCCGCTAAGCATTTAAGCTTCTTAAGATGTCCAGGACAGACGGCTTACCATTCATCGACCACTGGACCGTTTCGACGGGGTTATCTGCCAGACGGTCACCAATTTGGCAGTTCCAGAACATCTTGCGGGGTGAATAACGATCTGTTACGCGGTCCTGCGACTTTCCCTTCGCCCTGCCAACCGTGGAGACCCTCAACCACTTGCTGATTCCGAATCAATCAACTTTACATTCGGCCGTTCCTAGTAGCCACGTAATACGTTTCTTTATCCATCTTGCTTCCTTGTACGGGCTCTAATCCGCAGCTGTAATACGTAATGCCACACATTTTATGAAGAATACGAGCTTCCGACATCAAATCGCTCTGTTTTCTGTTCTAATATTTCAGAACCAACTGACAAATGTTCATGAAGTTTCGTGTTCTCATCGTAAAGTCCAGTTTTAAATAATGCACTATTTTTTCATTTACGTGTTTCTTATGATTCTCAGAATAAACAGCGAACATTTCCTTAAACAGCGTTAACTATTTGATCTTTGTAATGGTGAAGTGTGGTGTTTACTTCGCGGTAGGAACTGAATCTTTAAATACGATTTAGACGGGTTAATAGACTCTCATTATGGGTTTCGTGTGATTATCAGAATAAACAGCGATTATTTACTTGAACGGCGTTAACCAGTTGATCTTTGTAACGGTGAAGTGCGGTGTTTTCTTCGCGGTACGGACTGAATTCTTTAATATTAATCAGACGAACTGTGATTCTCAGTGTAAACAGCGATTATTTCCTTAAACAGCGTTAACCAATTGATCTTTGTAATGGTGAAGTGTAGTGTTTTCTTCGCGGTACGGACTGAATCTTTAAATACGATTTAGACGGGTTAATAGACTCTCATTTACTTGTTTCATTAGTCGTTTGATATATATGACAACGTGACTCAGCAAATTAAACACTAAAAATTTGTGTTTAAATTCCAACAGAATGAGTGGCGATTTTACGAAAACATAAACTTGAAGAAGGGGCGTGTAAAGTACGATCTACGCTGATTCTTTTGGATCAACATAAAACCTTTCTGATTGTCTAACAAGTCTCGCGGTTGCCAGGACACCGAATAAGGCGATTATTAAAAGTCTTATCACAATGAGTTCCCCCCCCAAAAAAAAAAATACGTGACGCCACGAACACATATTTAATTAAAATAATGATTTAGTGTTTGCTTCTGTAGACAGAATAATTCTCATGAGTCAGTTAAATGCCCTTTTGTGGTCGACGTTCGTCTTCTGGGTAGATATACTAACGTTTCGAAGGAACATAATGCCCCTATTTTCAGGAGTAAAATCTTAAATCCATACGCATTTACTACCCAGAAGAGCAAAGCCGACATTTTCTCCGTCCTCAGAACCTCAAAAACGCCTTGCTATTGTTTGCATTGTTCATTACACACGGAGTTACAAGCGTTGCCAAGGTGAGAGACCGAAGGTTCAACAAGTGCTGACATCTACTTGTTAATCTGTGTCTCCGTTTCTAGCCTCTGGCCACAGACAGGAAGTTTACCAAACCTTACCTTAATCTTACACCTTGATTACCATTTCTATGAATTAATAATCGTGTACGTACGCCATTCTCCCACTGTCATGACTTTCCAATAAATCATTCGGCCACTGAACCTTAATATTTTAATATTAAAATATCTTAACCCTTTATTTAGATTTAAAAACGCGCGCTAACCAGTGATGCCTGCGCGTAACAACACAAAGGCATTGCCAAATAATTTGCCCTGTATCATTACGACCATTAATCTTTGTCAAGTTGCTTTATACTAACGTTTACGTAGCATCTATGCCAAGAGCTGCAAGCAGGCCCAGGTGTGGTGGTCCTTTTCGATGGCTGACACCCCCCCCCCCAACGCACCCGAATTCAAATTCTCTCTGTTTGTTTATGTTCTTTGGCTAGACTACCGCCATTTTATTCTGCTGTTACGAGTTTTTTTTTTTTTTAAAAAAAAATTAACGATACTGTATCAACTGTAAAAATTATTACTTCGATCTAGAAAAGTACAAGTTATGAGAATTGGCTAGCGATTTTTCGCATAATAAATGCCCACAGAAATACTTCCGTGCTAAAACTAACACAGCTGTAACAGCTTCGTTAAATAATCAAAAAACCAAATAAGAGATTTCCGTCTTCGGCTGGTCTCACTACTCATTTGTCTATTACTCCGTAGGACTCGGTTTACGCCGGGGCTAAGTTCCTGATATTTCCGGCGTAAACCGAGTCCTACCTGTACTCTGATATGGCGCCCTGTCGCTCCGATAGAGACAGACGTACAAGCTTACGTCTGTGCTACGTTTCGTCCTGAACTCGACTGTCCTCATGAGACGTAGCTGGGTGTAGGCTGGACGGCAGGGGTTCGATTTCCAGCAAGTTTGTGAATATTTCTTTTTCACCACGACGTCCCCCCCCCCGTTCTGGGGCTCACCCAGGGGCAGAAACGCCGAAACTGATCATCTCCACATTGTGCAGAAGTTAAGAATAAATGACGTCATGCTCTCACGTATTCCGTTCTGCGTCTCGTGCAGAGAGCTGAATTACCAAGTGCTTACGTGTGTTGCAAAAGTTTATGATTACCGAGCGGTGGCTGTACTCAGCATGTGTTTGTCACGAATCGGTTGTCAATTGTGATGGCAAGTTGCCAACGTAACAATGCTGTTGATGTGTTGGCAGCCCTGTGGTGATGGCAAATGGCCAGCCCCATCATCTTTCGACTGAGCGTAGGAATGTCTCCACACCTAGAGATCGGCCTTCATCCTACTTGTTGGGGCCGAGCTCAGTGACGGGCGTCCCAACACGACCAGCGACTGACGAGGATTCGGCGTGGAAATTCAACAGCTCCAAGAAATGAACGATCCATGTGAGACTGTCCCAAAATGTAGTCACTGTCGGTTTGCAGCTGAGTCACGTATCAAAATATAAAATTGTCGGAAACGAAACTCCACCTCCATCAAATCATTTCGACCTAAAATTTAACGATCACCAACTCATCTGAATGGGTGTCAGACTTGTCTTTTATAAAAAAAAATTACAAGTGTCTAGAAGCAAAGCGCTGAGAAAAATATGTATGAATATTAACGATGAAGCAAGCGACCAGTACAGGAAAATGAGAAATGTCGTGAAACAAACAACCTAGTTTTGTTGCCACAGTAGCATCTACGCAGAAACTACGGATTCGGCATGTGGCTACGATGCGGGAGACATGAAACGCACGGAGACTCTTTGCAAACACTCACCTGGAAGACCAAGAAGGAGAAGGACGTTCGGAAAACTTTTGGAATCATAAATGGATGGAAGTAGGTCGAGATCGTGTTCAAAGACGACCTTAGTTGTCAGCAAAGCAAGTAAAATGTTACCACCATCTAAACATCCTATCTCTTAGAGCTGAAAAATGTCAGCACCTGATACAGTATTGTTCAAGAAACGACAGCGTACGCCACTGATACAGGAAGCTATAAATTACGGCTTGTCTATGCACGTCATGGAATTCTCCAGGTGCACAGAACATAACTGGATATTCCACGTTTAATTCCGTCTAAGCGTTAATCTAAGAGAGTAAGATTTCTCAGCCCATTACTAGCTAATCCCTGCCCCACTTTACGTCAAGGCAGTCACATCAGTTTTTCTCCTGTGAGGTCCTTACATCGAAACACGTGCCACTCCTACTTTGCACAAGACTCGACATGCAGGCGTATGGAGAATGGAGGTATAACTCCACGCAGACATTCTAGGAACTATATGGAGTACATTTTCCGTACATTGGATATAACACAGCCCCCCCCCCCCCCCCCCCGGAGCCACAGTCACCATGCCCTGACAGATAAATTCACACCTGCCAAGATTCGAACTATGGTCGTCAGCATCTCAGTTTCCATTCAGAATGACTCATAAACATCGCCCTGATGATGGAGGCAGTAACTACTTCTGAAACGTCAAAGGTAATAAAATATTTGGGATTCTTATTCTGAAGGACACGCGCACGCGTTACAGAAACAATACGACATCTGTTTGCAAAACAGCGTTTAACAACCTGAACCTGAGGTCCTGCGGAAGTCGCCTGCCCTTTGGAAGGGCACAGGTGGGTGGGCTTGTAGTTCTTTATGACACTTCCCTTCGTCACAGACGGAAACGACCAAGGGTCAGCCCTGGCACACAAATAACATCACAGCGTCCGAAATCAAAGACGCCTAGACGAGTGGCCTCTCAGCGAGACAACTCCCTTCTGGATTGCACCCAGCAAGAACGGAGGGCGAACAGCCTTTCCAGCTTCGTTAAGTCGCTTGCCTTCACTTTCTTCTTTGTCAGTCTGTTATCCAGTTCCTTTGTTATCCTTTGTTTCTTATCTCTTTCTTTATGTAATATATTCTACCTCCTCCCTTCCCGAGTCTGAAGATGGCTGTCTTCTGGGTTGCTGTGCCGCGGAGTCTGGCAGACACTGACCGACGTTTCGGAGGTATTTCATGCCTCCGTCTTAACCATGGTACTAGACGCAGGTGACTGGTCAGCTTCCACATTCAAGCCCCGTCCGTCTTTACCATGAGTTATAATTCCCGGGTTCCCATTGTATCGGGGACTGAATGGGTTTCAGAGCCGGTCGTAACCTGAGCCGAGAATCAAAGTCCTCTTGTCCCCATGGCAGCAAGACACTTTATTAACTGAGCCATCGTGGTTCACGTGTTTGTTAAAAAAATTACGAACCCTTTTAACATGACAACATTTCATGAGCTGAGAGACAACACGAACGGAAATGTTACAAAGAAATATCAATCACAAGACTAAACATAAAAATCCGTGAGGCATAATACGTATTCAGAAACTTACAGTCGCTCAGCTGTTCTCAAAATTTTCCGTATTTTACAGAAACCGACTTTTCATCTCCGTACTCACAAAAGCCCGCCAGTAGACTGTATCCTGAGCCATATGAATCCATTATACACACTAACAACTTATTTTTAAGATTCATTTTAATATTATCTTTTTGTATGTGTGTAAGCCTCCATAGCGATCTATTATATTAAGGATTTTCCGACTAAGATTTGTATACGCGTACTTTATAACTCATTCTGGTTTTACTGCACTAATAAAAGCATTTGGATCGGAACAGATGTAACTTGAAAACTTTTTTTCCGGCTGATATCTGAGTTGTGTAAATTGTAATCTGAGAGAACTGCCGATGTTTATGATAATGAGGAAGACGCAGAACACTTCCGATTACGTCTCTAATTTGGCGCGCAGTTATTTAAGAAGATTCAGTTTTGTGAGTCTAATAAAAAGGGAAACAAATGTGATAATTTTACCCGGAACAAATTCCGTGTGTTCATTATGACACACCTTTTACTTAGCGGGAAGGTTAAAACCTGTCCTTCTTCCATCGTCACCGCTGTGTGCCTCAAGGCACTCACCTAAGATGCAGTTCAGAATCCCTGCAGATTTACGAAGGCCTAGAGTCATCTGAACAGGCGAATCCACAATATTCTAAACAGGCCTGTTCTTAAATGATGCTAATTCGCGTCTGATGACCGATTCCTTAATGGTAACCTTCGACGGTGGTCTTACCTTCGCTTGTCTCTTGGTTATTTAACGCCGATCTCAATTCGTAAGAACATAGTGTCGATTCGTGTTTCAAAAAGTCCGTTATGGACTCCTCAAACTTATAATCATGAAACAGGTTTGCCTTCATTTTTCTTGAAATGACAAGACACGTTTCAAATTGGAACTATCTGATATATTAACGTAGCATAAACAAAACTGGTTACATCATGATCGAAGGTTGAAAGGTAATCGAAACCCAAAGCAGCTTCTAAACTACGGACCCGTCGGGAGACGAAACATGGACGAACATTACAAAGTTAAGATGTTCAAGTTGCATATTTGTAGGCTCGTAACATCTTAACCTTTTGAATTTAGCTTATACTCACGAAAAATTATTACGAGGACGAACGTCATCTAACATTTGATTCTTTGATTCAGAAGCTCGTCTGATTAATATTTAAGAATTCAGTCCGTACCGCGAAGAAAACACTTAACTTCACCATTACAAAGATCGACTGGTTAACGCTGTTTAAGGAAGTAATCGCTGTTTACACTGAGAAGCATAGTTCGTCTGATTAATATTAAAGAATTCAGTCCGTACCGCGAAGAAAACACTTAACTTCACCATTACAAAGATCAAGTGGTTAACGCCGTTTAAGGAAATAATCGCTGTTTACAGTGAGAATCGTACGGAACCCATAAATGAAAAAGCAACGCAGAGTTACGGACTGTTGACACAGACGGTACATGAAGTTACCATTTAGAGCAATTTCAAAAGTAACAAGATATAACAGTATCGGGGAAAAGCTTCACTTACTCAAAAATTACACGGGGCCTAAAAAAACATGCTAACTTTCACATATCCTAAGCCTCAACGTTAATTTGAGTTGATAAGTCGAATAGCTTTATGTTCCGTTCGTCATTATCTCAGTAGAAGTGATCTCCGATACTAACCGAATAAGATACGGATGAATTCAAGACCGCTTTTGGATGCAACTACGAAAATTCTCTGTCGAGAATCGAATCCTGGTCTATGAGTTCGTATTGCCGGCTTCTGATATTTGCCAACTCTTCATTTGAGCTCTTGCTGAATCGAAGTCTTCCTGAGAGGAGATGCCAGTGGTACGTAAGCCTGGTTAACGTTGCAGTGGAATAATCTACAAGCGTTCTAAGTATGATTTATGGGGGACAGTAAAAGTCATGCCCGATCTCAGGACTGTTTAACAGGCTTTCGTAATGACGTCACTTCACATTACGACAAATAACATATTACGTCGCCAGTACGTAAGAAAGATGACTGATTCTTTTGTTACGATGTCTTTCCTCAATTGGACATGTCATGAACTGGAAAGGATGCGAAAGGAAACTGCAGTCGCCTGTTTTACACGGCGTGAAGGAAAGTCCTTTTTGAGAAGCTGAGAGTGATTCAGCAATATCACGGCGGCGCTTATGAAGATGGTTGTCTTTTGGGGCGAAACACCACGCAGTCAGGTAGATAATGAGAACGTTTCAGACGTTCCTGCTGCCTGCACCATCAGGGCAATGGTCCTGATGATGGCAGTAATAAGCACGTCCGAAACGTCGGTCAGTATCTATCAAAAGGACACGGTGCGACGAACATGGCAGGCGATAGCCATCTGATTCACTTTTGCAGAATTCTGTGCACCTCACACCCCACACAGAGGGGGATCATTGAATCAATAAACCAATAAAGCGAAACTCAGCCACGGTTAAACGCCAACCAATGAAGGGTAACGGAGGGGGAAAGGGGTAAATGTGTGGGTGGAGGAGGAGGGTGGGGGGGGGTGGGGTGGGGGTAAATTTATGACGTCACGTCATAGCCGTAGATTGTCATTTTTGATGAAACTGAACACCGTGTAGAAATGGAATCTCATTTTACTTTTACTCGTTTGTCGGATTTTGAAATGTTGTTTTTGGTCGTTCATGAACAAACAAAATTAGTAGTCGTGCAAGTTATTACACGTGATTACAACGGCACATTCAGCCTATCTCCCGTGTCAGAGGTCAGAGGTCAGATTTCTGTCGCTTGCTTAGGGGATATGAGAACATTGACGTCTGAACGCGTGTCTGCTCCAGCATCCTTCTGGAACGAAGTTCAAAGCGCGCACTTTGCAAGAAACCGCCAACACCCCATTTGTTCCTTCTGCCCCCACAAGAGACAGTTTTCAGAAGTTAACAGTCACTCACACACACAAGAAATTTCCCGCATTTTGGGGAAATGAAATATTCATTACCGTGCTCACAAAAGCCTACTACACGACCAGATGGCTCCAGTCCGTGTCGACAAGCCGCGTTCCTTTAGGAGCAATTTAAATATCCCATCTATACCTAGGTCTACCAAACAGACTCTTTCCAAAGAGCTAATATATAACATTAAAGGACGAGTACTTTCACGTAAGATTATGAAAATCTGTTGATAAGAATTTCAGTGACTGCTTTAAAGCACTGACTTAGGTTTGGCTGTGAAGGAAGTTTTCTTCAGGACAAATCCGATTTGGAGAAGTATTAATTTTATAAGAATGCGTCTCTTTTGTTCCCTAAGTTCTGGGTAATGATTCGAAGCTGGAACGGAATAAAAAGGCACGCGGTTCAAAATGACAGAACACCGAAGACCGTGAGGGAGCGGTGGAAATTAAGAGGGAGAAATATGACCAAGGGGAATAATGAAATTGTTTTGGGAGCTTACTACAAATCAAAATGGGGCAAATTTATTTTTTAAACGGTCTTACTTCTCCTCTTCAAAACACTGTCGTAATTCTTTATCCAATGAAAACTAATTAAATACTTTTAATCTTGGTAGAAGAAATTAATCAACTTTAACGCACCCCTGGAGAAAGAAACTACTCGAAAGAAGTTAGAAAGTGTTTAAATAAAATAACTCTTTTATAGTTCAGCTACGTCACAGAGCATGGCTTTAAAATATAATATATAATTAATCGTGAAATTAGAGTGTAATATTTCGGCGTAGAACGTCCCGTTCTGCAATATCAAGAACTTTTTAGATATGTATGCTATTAGAAGTTCCATACCGCGCTATTTTTTGGTACATTGCACAACCGAATTCTCATCGCCATCTATAACCAAGGCCAATGATACCATCACAGAGACAAGAGGAATCTTTACCCAGCGTAAATTTGTTCACAATGAGAAACCACCGTCTTCATCGTCAGGAAGTACAGACTAAGTGACTTTAAAAAATTCTTAATTTCAATGACCTCCGTTTGTCAACGCACGAAATATTTTTTTAAGAAATGTCTTTGTTTCCTGGTTCGTGTAGTGACTTACAACGTAATAGGTTAGACCTGTAATAATGTCGAATGATCATACGATCAGCGATTATTTCCTTAAACGGCGTTAACCAGTTGATCTTCGTAATGGTGAAGTGTGGTGTTTTCTTCGCGGTACGGACTGAATTCTTTAATATTAATCAGACGAACTTTGGCTTCGAAGGGTTAATTAATTATCAGATTAAACAGCGATTATTTCCTTAAACAGCGTTAACCAGTCGATCTTTGTAATGGTAAAGTGCGGTGTTTTCTTCGCGGTACGGACTGAATTCTTTAATATTAATCAGACGAACTTTGGCTTCGAAGGGTTAATTAATTATCAGATTAAACAGCGATTATTTCCTTAAACAGCGTTAACCAGTCGATCTTTGTAATGGTAAAGTGCGGTGTTTTCTTCGCGGTACGGACTGAATTCTTTAATATTAATCAGACGAACTTTGGCTTCGAAGGGTTAATTAATTATCAGATTAAACAGCGATTATTTCCTTAAACAGCGTTAACCAGTCGATCTTTGTAATGGTAAAGTGCGGTGTTTTCTTCGCGGTACGGACTGAATTCTTTAATATTAATCAGACGAACTTTGGCTTCGAAGGGTTAATTAATTATCAGATTAAACAGCGATTATTTCCTTAAACAGCGTTAACCAGTCGATCTTTGTAATGGTAAAGTGCGGTGTTTTCTTCGCGGTACGGACTGAATTCTTTAATATTAATCAGACGAACTTTGGCTTCGAAGGGTTAATTAATTATCAGATTAAACAGCGATTATTTCCTTAAACAGCGTTAACCAGTCGATCTTTGTAATGGTAAAGTGCGGTGTTTTCTTCGCGGTACGGACTGAATTCTTTAATATTAATCAGACGAACTTTGGCTTCGAAGGGTTAATTAATTATCAGATTAAACAGCGATTATTTCCTTAAACAGCGTTAACCAGTCGATCTTTGTAATGGTAAAGTGCGGTGTTTTCTTCGCGGTACGGACTGAATTCTTTAATATTAATCAGACGAACTTTGGCTTCGAAGGGTTAATTAATTATCAGATTAAACAGCGATTATTTCCTTAAACAGCGTTAACCAGTCGATCTTTGTAATGGTAAAGTGCGGTGTTTTCTTCGCGGTACGGACTGAATTCTTTAATATTAATCAGACGAACTTTGGCTTCGAAGGGTTAATTAATTATCAGATTAAACAGCGATTATTTCCTTAAACAGCGTTAACCAGTCGATCTTTGTAATGGTAAAGTGCGGTGTTTTCTTCGCGGTACGGACTGAATTCTTTAATATTAATCAGACGAACTTTGGCTTCGAAGGGTTAATTAATTATCAGATTAAACAGCGATTATTTCCTTAAACAGCGTTAACCAGTCGATCTTTGTAATGGTAAAGTGCGGTGTTTTCTTCGCGGTACGGACTGAATTCTTTAATATTAATCAGACGAACTTTGGCTTCGAAGGGTTAATTAATTATCAGATTAAACAGCGATTATTTCCTTAAACAGCGTTAACCAGTCGATCTTTGTAATGGTAAAGTGCGGTGTTTTCTTCGCGGTACGGACTGAATTCTTTAATATTAATCAGACGAACTTTGGCTTCGAAGGGTTAATTAATTATCAGATTAAACAGCGATTATTTCCTTAAACAGCGTTAACCAGTCGATCTTTGTAATGGTAAAGTGCGGTGTTTTCTTCGCGGTACGGACTGAATTCTTTAATATTAATCAGACGAACTTTGGCTTCGAAGGGTTAATTAATTATCAGATTAAACAGCGATTATTTCCTTAAACAGCGTTAACCAGTCGATCTTTGTAATGGTAAAGTGCGGTGTTTTCTTCGCGGTACGGACTGAATTCTTTAATATTAATCAGACGAACTTTGGCTTCGAAGGGTTAATTAATTATCAGATTAAACAGCGATTATTTCCTTAAACAGCGTTAACCAGTCGATCTTTGTAATGGTAAAGTGCGGTGTTTTCTTCGCGGTACGGACTGAATTCTTTAATATTAATCAGACGAACTTTGGCTTCGAAGGGTTAATTAATTATCAGATTAAACAGCGATTATTTCCTTAAACAGCGTTAACCAGTCGATCTTTGTAATGGTAAAGTGCGGTGTTTTCTTCGCGGTACGGACTGAATTCTTAAATAATATCAAGACTAGTTTCGGCGTCGAGGTTTTAATCGATTCTTACATCTTGGCACATAAACGCCTAACTGAGAAGCTAACGGCGAATAACTTCGTCAAAAGCAGAAGCATTCCTACCAATAAGAAGCTTAGTTCTGTAACCCAGCGTGACGAACGTGGTTTGACCTCGATCCACCTTCACGAATTCTTAATTAACATGCAACTTAACTGCTTTTAATATTCGTATTAATTAAGAGCGCCTTCCCAGTGTCTTTCAGTCACAATGGATACGTGTCACAAGAATTTCGTACGTTTAATGTTATCTGCGAGTCTTGAGTAAGACACGCGTGCTCGCGTCGTGGCTGTTACACAATTGACTTCCTCTGTTAAATACAGAAGTTGCTACTAGTATTTCATGTTACGGCAGTTCCATCTGCTGGAATTATACGGCGTTACTCCCAAATGATTCAATTAATTTTTCCATTGGGAACGTCACTCGTGCGAGAAGCAGCGATGAGGGAACCGAATGACTGGGGGTAAGAAAGACCACTGATGAAGATGAGGACGGAGGAATCGGAGAAAGGGGAGCTGGAAATTTTACGTTTGGGAACTGAAGTATCAAGTTTGAAGACCAGGAGGTGGGGACAGAGCTGCTGGATATGACAACAAGAAATCTCAATAATACGTATGAAGCATGTAATGTATTCTATGCACCCCGCAAAAATATTTTTGGTTTCAGCTCTTCAGTTAAAATGAGCGGGATGTCAAAGGCTGTCTGCGCGTAAACTATCTCACTGACAAACAAACTCCTTGGAGCAGAACCGATCTTCAGAAGTTAACGATCGCTTAGCTAGTCAAGAACTTCCTCGCCTTGTATGGAACCCGAGGGTTCGTCACCGTGTTCACAACAGCCCGCCACTGATACCTATCCTCGGCCACGACTGAGGCCCACACCCAAGCATCCTATTTAATTTCCATTTTAATATTATCTTTCGTCTTGGAAGTAGTCTTTTCCGATTACTGCAAGATGGGTTAGAAGAACAGATTTCTCTCACATTCTAATAAAGACTGGACTTGTGACATGCGGATTACGTCAGAAATCTTCCTGGTGGAATCTTACCGACAGATACGTCTGCTGAATTTGTATTACGCTATGCGATCTACACACCCAGCCCATCATAAGTTTAACTGATAGCAACATTGCGCAGTAAATCACACTGGGTTAGGTTAAGAAGGCGTTTGGACAGAATGGATACGAAGCAACACAAGCCTAGATGACAGGATAATATTAAAAATAAAATATGAACGGGATTCAGATGTCTGAGACAGGGATTTTATGATTATGGCGATTGCATTTCGCGTCCCATAAAAGTAAAGTTTGTTGGCCAGCGTCAGTGAGAGTAGTTGATTTCTTAGACCAATAATATGTCGGACATTGCCCATTGCCCAATGTATGTTTTCGAAACGTCAAAAAAAATGAGAACATTCTTAGGCGAGATGCAAGAATCTCATAGGAGTAACCAATTTTTCTGGTATTATAGTATATAGGGCTCCAACATGTCGTAATTAAAACGGCTACATAAATTGTTTTTAAGACAGCTGTAATTTACGACGTGTCCCAGAATCTCGGTTCAGTGACTAAGAACCAGCAGAATGTATGTCACGTGTTTGGCATAACGGTATCAATGGTTGTGACGTTTACTTTACAGAAATGCAAGACAGACCCCGAACTCAAAAAGAATCTCAGTCCTTCAAAAGACTGCATGATTTTATTTTTCAGTATACACAACCCGTGCCAGTCCACATCGAGAAATATTCCAGCCCTAAACCTTCTTCGGAGTATTATTATTTAGTGTTCTGTCTGACGACAGGTCCATATGAACAGGATCCTTCCATCCTTTTCTCGGACTGGGACCTGTTCATATACGTTCTTGGCAGATGATCCAAAAGTGGTTTGCCATTGCCTTCTTCTGTGTGTGAATGGAGTAATTGTTGGGATGCCATGGAGGAAAACTCCGTGTTGGCTAGACCACGGCCTTGCCCAACACAAGTTATAAATTCGAACCCGAGACCCCAGGATTACAAGGCCAGCGTTCTAACCGCTAGACCACGGAGTAATAAGAATAAAAAGGTTTTCGCCTCGCGGTTGCTTAGCAACGAGAATTAAACTGTGTTTATTGCTATACTGACAGCAGACAGCCTCCTGCCATACAATTCGGAACCAGTTTTCGCTTATCTAAACACACAAATCGTAAAATATACAAGATTGTAATTTTGAAATTTCGTCTGCTGTTTCGCATGAAAACCAAATTTGGTCTCTCACCCAAAGGGGAGACAGCAGACCGAGGGTTCCGAAGAAAATTATTTTCACCTACGAGATACAAATTAACATAAGAATAGCGAAAATTACACAATCACATAATTCGTGTCAATTGAGGAGGATGACGTGTAGGGGGCATTTAGAACGCGCGAGTGAAAGGTAAAATGCATACAAAATTTTAGTAAGTCAATGCAGAAATGTAATGAGGGCACTTATAGATTCAGCAAATCTCAGGACAGGGACCGGTGGCGCGATATTGTGTTCGCGGTAATGTTGAAATTCACTCTGAAGATGGCAACCTCAATGATTGCCGAAACAATGGACAGTTATTAACATCTGACCCCGCTTATTCCCAAAAGACAATATCGTATATTGAACTCCAGCAAAGAATATCTAACGAGGAGAAAATTTTCCCAGACGTTTTATTTGCTTCACATCGAAGAAGTACAGCTTCGACGCAAACAACTTTGAGGTTATGTAAACGCTAGAAGAAATGTGTGATCAGACGACCTGATTGCAAATTCTAATTATGGACAATTTCTTACGCGTCACTTCCTTGCTGGAACTGCGCACTTCATACTTCACACGAATTTTCTTCCGACGATGATCCGACTCTTTTGAAAATGGAAAAGATGTTTACGGTGCCAGGAAGTCAATCGTTAACAAATCAAACTCTCGCAATTTTAACAGAGCGTTACATTTCTGACGCATTTCTAACTTTCCATACTGCATCCTGAATCATATTAGGGTGAACCACGCTAATAATATTTTTGAAAGCAAAAATTCTCATGGTTTATTTTACGAAAATCTTCGTAGCTCAGATTACATAGCGTTGGATGATTAAATTAATGAATAATTAAGTAGAAGAAGCAGGCGATCGTGGCTTACTTTAAATTATTAACCCGGAATTTGTCTAGATAACCTGAGTAAAACCACGCAAACCTCAATAAATTTAGCCTATCTCAAGGAAGAGACTTGAACCTAGGACGTCTGAAGTAAGACGAAGGACTGCCAACCACTCAGCAACAAGAATAGTGAGGAATGAGACTGATAGAACATACAGAAAACACGAGGGAAACGAAAATTGTATATATAATTTTGGTCGGAATACAGGAATGGAAGAAATCACTTGAAATACGTATGTGTTCATTTGAGTATAATATTAAAATGGATCTTAAGGGGGGGGAAACAGTGACATCTGGCTCAGGATAGGAACGGCGGCGGGCTGTTGTGAACACGGCGATGAACCCTCGGGTTCCGTAAGATTAGTTTAATTCCTTGGTCAGCTGTGCAACTGTCAGCGTCGCGAGACTGCTTTATCTTCTCCACGTACTATGCGTCATAAGTGTCTAATTATAACTATTATAAATTAATGAGATAAATTTTGTGATTTACTATTCATATTTTTCAGTTTATTTTAATAATCAGATTATCATATTTTGAACATCGCCATTGTTAAAAAATGATCACGAAGGTTTACAATGACCTCGCATATAATTATTCGTTTACCCTTGACACTTTTGCACCCCTAGGGAACTATTTTGTGCAGGTGGAAACTAATTTTGACTGAATATGAATGATTCATTTAAGATACTGATTCAAATATTACATTTCACAACCAGAATTCAAAGCATACATACATACAACACCATTAATCTACTTTAAACGTTGCACCTGATTTTGGAAATACGTGTACATTTATCTTACGGATAAAGAACTTCACATAGCAGAGTAAAAATTAATAGTAGCTCAGATGGCGAAGGAACACCTTGTTTGTGAGTGTCCGTCCGTGAACCCTTTACGTAAACACACTACTGCCATCAACTTTAATCTTTGAAGACCAATCTTAACATTAAACTCATTTGTTTATACACCTGGCAAGGGGGATCCTTCTTTGGGGATTCCCGGTAAGATCTGTATGTGCATTTCTCGTGTCTTCCTTTGAGCTTCACGCCCAATTCAGCCGATATTCATTTGTATAATGACCCTAATAACATTTGGTGAAAATTAAAAATTACAGAAAGTCCTCAATACACAGTTTTCTTCAGTCACCTATCACTTTGTCCCTTTTAGGTCCGAATATTTTCCTCAGCGCCCTGTTCTCAAACGCACTTCATCTGTGTTCTTGTCTTAAGGTGAGAAACCAAGTTTTACAATCATACAAAACAAAGTATAGATTTTTTAATAATATTAGTACGTGATTTTCAGATACCTGATGATAAGATAAATTGTGAACTGAATGGTAGAACGCAATCCTCAAATTTAATCTGCCGTAAGTTCATCGTGAACGTAATTTCTATTTTTGTGATTTTTTTTCACGGTTAAGATCGGAAAAAGGAATCTTAATGAACTTCCGTTTGTAAATTTCGTAAATTTTCAGACATTAAACCGCCACTGATACAAACGAGGGGTGGTGCAGCAAGTAACCGGCGGGATTTGTCGGTGTGAAAGGAGAATTAAGGCACGATCCGATATACAGCGTGCATATTCTGTACCAAGCCACGCCGTCTCTTCCCTGGGGATTGGCATAAAAAAAATTGTAGTGTTACAAGGAAGGAAAGAAGGAAAAAAAACATGGAAAAAAAGGAAATGACGTTGAAGAAAGGCAGAGCAGTGGCGAGGGAACGAAAGAACGTCACTCAAATTTCCGCCATATTGTGTGACAAATTCTCATGGTATGCCTACAGCAGGAAAATGCCAAAGGTTAGGAGGTCACGTGGAGTGGATCGCTCAGTCAGGTTGGCAACCGACGTCGGACTGATGCCTTGCTCCACTTTATATACGACCAGTTAAGAATTAAAAGTGTTGTGAAGGTTGCTGTTTCGACTATTTTTAACAGGGGTTTCGTCAGTTCCAGTAAACGAAATCTCTAGCGGTAATTTGAAGATCCATCAGTTTGCTCGCCTTGTGATATCAGCAGCTCGTCTGGTAAACGCTTGCAGTCCGTAAACACGCAGGTAGCAGAGACAGTGGGCCAGATTGCAATAAATGTCACTAGACAGACATTAACGGACCTCTCTTTAGGCGTTATTTAAAAGCAAATGTTTCCAGAACGGGAACAAAATGGTTACCGCTAATACTGACACTACACGTTCAATCACGCGCACGAGTGTGTAGTTCAGACAAATCACTGGAAGCCCGGAGTTCAGTTCCTGGTTCGGACTCGCAACCACCAAGTACACTGAACATATAGCGTATGAATCCGTGTCCAGACAGCGCAATAACGCCAAGCTTACAAGGTCATTAGCAAACACAATCCACACCCAAAAATGTTTCACTCATTTGTGGTTTCTTTTTTCATAGCTGTGTGTACAGCACGCAATAATGTTCATTGCATAAAACAAAAAAGCTGTAAGAACTACAAAACTTCCTTTTTAGGTCAAGTTAATATCCGATATTCTCCATCCGTCTTGGGTCCAAACGTTTTCCTCCATACTATTTCCAAACAAATCTAATGGTGAATTCAGCTTTCAACTTTCACAAGCAATTCTTGGTTCACATTGAAATTTTAACACTTTCAGCAGTAAAACAATGAAAATGAACCATCAAAACTACCATCGTAACTTGAAAATTACTGTCTTCTACGATGTTTCATCGCGTAATCTCGTATAAACTTACAGACGTTACAGAGGCGGTTACTGCCTAGAGAACCCCCCCACCCCACGCCACGAGAAACTGAATCCTAACTAAACCCAGTCTAACCTAACCTAACCTAATCTATCCTAACCTAACCCAACCCAGCCTAACCTAACCTAACCCAGCCTAACCTAACCTAACCCAGCCTAACCTAACCTAACCCAGCCTAACCTAACCTAACCCAGCCTAACCTAACCTAACCCAGCCTAACCTAACCTAACCCAGCCTAACCTAACCTAACCCAGCCTAACCTAACCTAACCCAGCCTAACCTAACCTAACCCAGCCTAACCTAACCTAACCCAGCCTAACCTAACCTAACCCAGCCTAACCTAACCTAACCCAGCCTAACCTAACCTAACCCAGCCTAACCTAACCTAATCTATCCTAACCCAACCCAACCCTACCCTAACCCAAACTAACCTAACCTAACATAATCTAGACTAGACTAACCTAACCTAAAATTCACTCGGTAAGGAGGCCGTAAAAATCAAAAGTGATCACATAGAAAGTGACACTAAGGGGACCCTTTTTGCACGCAGGATTCAGTAAATGGTTCGAAGTGGAAACAAAGAAACAAAACATGAACAAATGAGAAAGAAGAAATTACGTGAGACAGTCAGTTCTTGTAAGACGCCAACTACCTAACACGTCAATGAAACTTGTTTTTGCATTTGAATGAAGAAAGACAATGGATCTGACACTTATATCTGGGAACAAAATGCAAATTTTTAAGTTTTCTCTAAAGGAAATAAGAAAGACATTAGTTACGGGACATAATTTTTTTTATTTCAGTTCAACGGGAAGTGAAGCGCTGTTATTCAAATGCGCGGACATTATTATTTTCCTGAGACAATTATATCTTCAAGTACATACATGTATATTATGATAATGATCACACATACGAGACCAAAGGTTCCAAGTTTATTCTCACGTTACAGCCTTCGCGACAAGTAATGGAACATGCAGCGTCATATCTACTAAAAATTCAGTACTGATCGCATCTTCTTCCTGCTTGTCCTCAGTTTCAAAAGTCAAATTCCTGGGCAGCACCTTCAATTAGGCCATGATCACTAACCTCTACATTCTTTTCAATCCATTATTTATTAATAATCTCGTAATTCGACGCTGTGCAACCTGAGCTGCTGACAGCGTCGTTAAACAAACCACAAATTCGTAACACACACACATTCTCAGACAAACATCCAAACCTTAAAAAGCTGCAGAAATTAATAATAGCACTTAACACTTTGAAGCCGAACGTCTATTAAATTTTATTTAAGAATTCAGTCCGTACCGCGAAGAAAACACCACACTTCACCATTACAAGGATCAACTGGTTAACGCTGTTTAAGGAAATAATCGCTGTTTACACTGAGAATCATAGTTCGTCTGATTAATATTAAAGAATTCAGTCCGTACCGCGAAGAAAACACAACGCTTCACCATTACAAAGATCAACTGGTTAACGCTGTTTAAGGAAATAATCGCTGTTTACACTGAGAATCATAGTTCGTCTGATTAATATTAAAGAATTCAGTCCGTACCGCGAAGAAAACACAACTCTTCACCATTACGAAGATCAACTGTTTAACGCTGTTTAAGGAAATAATCGCTGTTTATTCTGAGAATCATACGAAACGCATAAATACACATGGTGATCAAAATATAGTTAGTGACGGATAACGCATGTGGTACGTATAGTTACCACTGGTATTTAAACATGTTCGTATAAGACGACTATGCTGTTGAACGTGATAGACCCAGTGAACTGTCTTACCTTTAACCGGACGCAGAATGCCTGTTTAGAGAGTGGCAATAAGAATTGAAACCATTTCTACTTGTGCTGTTAAAGCCTCGCAGAATATTCACGGCGAATAATACAGACTGCGTTTTCTGCCTACGTACTAGGGGAAACAGGGGGCCCAAAATGAAAATACAGAGCGGATCCTGAAGCAGCAAATACAGGATTCCAGCGATCCTAGGTCCTGTTCGGATGTGTAATTTATAACTTTAATCAAAGGAATCTAGACACTTGTGCGTCTCCTTGGCAACGAGGAGCTGGAGTCTGTCCACGTTCGTCGGATATATTTGCACCTCCATATTACACAAATATATTATTTCTGGGTGTATTAAAAAATTATAAAATGTATTAGGATTCTTGTTAAATTTAACAATTAATTGAGACTAGTTTACGCGAATACTTACAAATAATATCGTCCCATTTCCGGAAAGACGGACTTGAAACACACTTACCAGGAAAAGAGTCAAGATTCTATTTTTAACATTTTCCGACTGGGTCGTATCTACGTTCCTTTTTCTCATAAATACAAAATTACGTCGTAAAAATTCAAAGAAATATATAAACAAAAGTAAGCAGAGAAGATTCATCTTCGTGAAGAATCTACCTGTTTCAGAATGAGGCAAATTGCTGATCAATAATACAGAGTATTCTGAAAGATACACAGGGAAAAAAAAACTACTGTCATGCAATGCCAGAGGACATGCTATATTACACTTTTGATTTGGTAACCATGATCAAAGGTAACCATTACACAACACAATTGCACGTTGCAACACTCCCAAGTCCTGCATCTATCCTATAATCTTTACTGCTACACTATCATCTTAGGCAGAACGAGAGGAAAAGTAGCCAATCGCAAACAACAACAACAACAACAAAAAATACAAAAATTAAGGTTCAAACAGAAGACGAAAACTGTGGTCCTGACAATGGTTTCCAAATGACACGTTGAATCAATCCCATGATTAAGGCGAAACTGATTTCCGACTACCGGGCTTACCTTGCTTACAGCTCACTTCTTCACACGGGTACAGGCACGGCCAAAACAACTGGCACAAGCACCTGAAACCAAAATTAGGCGTTCCTGAAGATGATCGTTTCGCTTAAAACTGGACAGATTTCAGAAACCTCTGATGATACTAATAACGAAAGAGATCTTTAAGCAGAGCTTTATTAATTATCATCAGATCCCATCAGAGTAATCTCGACCCAAGGTCACTGCCGGAAGACATTGTTGTACAACAATGACGTGAAATCAGTGCAACAATGACCTTGAAACCCAACAATTACCTCGGATCACATCTCATACTACACCATCAGATAAGTGTAAACAAAAATTTCCCAATCCACGCCCTGGTCTTCCAAGTAAACACCTTTCTTCGCGTTTCCCCACTGAAATTCTGCATGCATTTGTGTTTCATCACCCCGCCATCCTCCTTAAACTGATCGCCCTTTATAAATATCGTATTTGTGTCTGTTATAATTATTCGTTAATTTTATTTGTTGTGTTGGAAATGTTTGGTTGTATTTACGCTCGTGTTGGTGTCAACATCATAAGAAGTCAGCACCGTAATCTGAAAATATTACCGTTTCCTTAGTAACCCCCAAATTAACATACACAGGAAGTGTCGAAAAATATATATGGATAAAAACTAATTTGAGACAAAATTTAATTTGGGGAAGGAGCACTTTTAAGGTTACGAGAGCCGAAGATTCCTCTGTTCGTCTTTAGAACTTAAAGGAATGCGTTTCTGTGAAGCCAGCAACCACTGAACAAGAATATGGAGCAGAATCCAGTCTCGAAGCCTGCACACGCTACAGACGGACGCTATACGCCAAATACAAAAATCCTTATGTTCTCCCCCGTCCAATCTAAAATTGAACTATTTTTCCTTTCAAAAGGAGGGGAGTGAGGTAACGTGGTCTCTCTAGTTCTTATGCGGGAAACACGTACATAAAAAGGTGCTGCCATCTTGCGGGAAATATCGAAAAGAAAGCACTCCCTTGGGAACTTATCGACATTGTTGTATTCTGCATACAAATGATCAAGTGACGTATGCAACCTTTCTGATGTCTATGTGACGTCATACACACGTGTTGTGAGGCCTCGGAAATGAATATTGTAACTCAAACCGCAAATATGATTTGGAGCACAAAAGACGTATTTGGGATTTCTGTGTGTTTAATTCTTTAAAGCAAAGTGGTTATTACATTAACCACCATATTTACCATTAAGTAATTCCGAATTTTCCCACAGACTATATTTATTATGTGTTTTGTACGATTCTGAGTGCAAACAGCGATTATTTCCTTAAACAGCGTTAACCAGTTGATCTTTGTAAATGGTGAAGTGTAGTGTTTTCTTCGCGGTACGGACTGAATTCTTAAATATTATTTAGACGGGTTAATAGACTCTCATTATGGGTTTCGTACGATCCTCAGAATAAACAGCGATTATTTCCCTAAACAGCGTTAACCATTTGATCCTCGTAATGGTGAAGAGATGTGTTTTCTTCGAGGTACGGTCTAAATCCTTATATATTATTCGGATCATCTTCGTACTTCTAAGGGTTCACTGCTCACAACAGTCGTTAGATCCCTAACGCCCCTGGGGACCACCCCTTGTCGGCTGACCGAGAATCCGAAATCCGATATTGCACCTTTCCGTGGTATAATCGAAGTGATGTTTGTCAAATGAGTTACGGTAGGCCCTTCAGTTCTTGGTCAGAGAAAGTTTAATGACATTTATCGTGGTGGTAAGCCATTTTACCAATGCGTACTGTCACGGGCTTGTGTTGAAGACGGCGGTTAAACATTACAACATCTACGTTCGCGTCATAAAGGCTGTGGAGCTGAAGAAACGTCCGTTCATCCCTGGCGCTGGGAAGATTCACGAAATTTGACGTTGAAACGAGACGGGTCACACGGTAACTGGGCGTACACCAGGCTATATACACAGAATTCCTGTAGTTTGAAGTATGCGAAATATGTTACCCAAGAGAGGGTGTACGTAAAAGAGGGTCTTTTCTGCTGCAACGGGGAGTCTGGGGGTGGGGGGGGGAGATCTGATATTAAGAAAAAAGTAAGAGGAAGTCTCTCTTTCTGTTCGTCTAAAACCTACCAGTTTTACAGAAAACGTGTAAAAATCACCTGAAATAAATATTTTGTTTGCATAAACTGCGAGTGCGAATCTTGTTTTATTTTGACGACTGTACACCAGTCACTTAACATTGTCTAGCGTAATGACACATCAGGTCACGATGCTTTCAGTATCTCAGATAATTGAATACGGGAGAAAGTGGTCGTGGCCTACTCAAAAATACTATCCCCGGGTTTGCCTACAGGAACTGAGAAAAACAACGTAAAACCTCAGTTATATCATCCGGCCATCGGACCGAGATTTAAACGCGAGACATGTGAAATACGATTTATAAGCGCTAACCACCCAGTAGATATGTTCGGTCATGACTAATTACAGCAATTAAAATGGGACAGATTCACCGCACTGTCATCGTGACGAACAGAATACATTAATTTTTGTCTTGTTGGTAGTATTGTATTTTGTTGTTCCGCTGTAATTAATAACGCAGTTTCTAGGTAGTTAGTTAACTGCCAAAATCTCAGCAAACGTTTCAGTTAATCGGAATGGATTTCCTCTCTTCAAGGAGTTGCACTGAAAGCAGACAAATGTTCATTACGTCATCCGCAAGACAGACATAAGAACACGTTTATGGCTGGGGTGTCCCTCGCTGGCGAAGGCTAACTAACCTGATAAATCAATGTTTCTCACTTCAATTTCCCATATACCATATTTTATTACCACGTCAACCCTCGCCTCAGCCACTGACCACTTCCACCCCCACATATCATCCACCTACTTCGAATACTTCTCAATCTTTTTTGCACCCCTCATATTGAGGGGAGGAAAATATATCATTCAATGTATCCCTTATCCTTATATTGAACATCAATTCAAGTTTATGGAATAAAAAAGTCACTCAGACTTTCTTAAATATTTCAAGAATAATCGCGTAACTTCGGAACGAAACCTGGCGAAATACCTCGTCTGTCCCAAAGCCGCGCGCAATAAAACGAGCGTGGGGTTTCCAGACTGTTTCACGGAGAAACACGGGAAGGCGGCCGACATAAAAATATATGGGCCAATCGCCATAAGACGGCGTTCTATAAAATCCGGTTAGAGAGACGCAAACAGAGATGCTGAGCTCTTGAAGCAAATCACCCAGCTGAGGTATGAATTCACCGTAACTGAATCTCAAGTGTAACTTAATACAACTTTAACGGGCTCTTCACAGAACGCGATCGTCCTGTGCCTCGACCCATCAGTCAGCAAATCTTCGCTTCAAACACCAACTTACGTCTCTGGCTATACGAACCCAGCGAACATTTTGGGATGGAATGAATGGACCCAGCGACGTCTTGAGGCGGGAAAACACGTCATCACTTTAAGTAGTGTAGAAAGAGGTGCAGATAAGAAACAGAGGCACAGAAGGAATGGTGGATAAAGATTGGAAAGGGAACTAGCGACTGATAAGAAACAGATAAGAATTTGACACGATCTGAAGACTGAGAGACAAATGCAAAGTGCGTCGTCGGAAGAAAATAAGAGAACAGAACAGAGTAAACAGGAATTGGGAGTGGAAATGATTGTCTTCCGGGATGCTGAACCCTGTAGTCTCGTAGAAGATAATCGGGAGTTTTCGGAGATGCTTACTGCCTCCATCATCAGGGAGATGATAGAGGCGGTAAGCATCTCTAAGACGTCGGTAAATTTATGAGAGAACGCACGGAGCAAAAGCGACGCTTGGCGTCGGTTTCTCAGCTTCGTCTTTGAGGAGTCCCGAAGCTTGACTTCCCTTTATTTGGAATTCGTGGAGTCCAAAAGTACAAATTACTCCTCTCCGACGAAGACAAATCCACAAATTACTTATGCAATTATTTGTGGCCTCGTGTAATCCATTCTGTACATTCGGTAGAAGCGTAAAACATAATGTGCTCATGCTGAGAACATACTGGAGCGAAAGACGGCAGAAACTCTCTAAGAAAGTGCAGTGAAAAGGAAGAAACAAGAACAAGAATAACTTTTAGACACTAAATCATCACTCTTTCTGTTCCGACCTGGCTATTATCCTAAGCTTCGCTGCCACGGGCGACTAAATCCGTGCTAAAAAAAACTCTTCGACGACCTGGAATCAATATTACTTTAAAAAAAAGCAAGCTTCCCCCTTCTCATCTGCCCTAGATTATAAGTTCACTGCACAAGCAGCTGCTGGTGTCAAATCTTACCGCAAATTGCATCATTATTTCTTTTGGAGTGAGTAATGTTCTCAGCTACAGCGGAAGCGTCCGTTGCCTAGCAACCAGATCTGTTCGCGTCAATGTAACCAAGTACATGAACAGTTTGAAAAATGAACCCCAGGCTTTCAAACACAAACACGGCACAGGACAACACTTAAATCCAGTGGCTATGAGAGAAGAGGCCTTTGGTATAAAAGAATTTACGAAGTGAAATTTTGTTTTTCACCTCGTCTTCTTTGAATTCTGTTTCCAAGATCAAAATACCATTTAACAGATTTAAGATCTGGTGCATTTCAGGAAACTTAAAGCATAATACGTCACTGAGCAAATGCATTACAAACGCGAAGACGATGAGTCTGTTTGAAGTCAATCAAAGACTCTCAAAAATGTCATGACCGTCACTCGCTTGTTTTTCTGCAATGGTAATAAATAACAGACGTTACTAACACAAATCGATAATTGCAATCGATTGTGGTTTTCTGGGTTGTGATGCAGTGGTTAGCAAAGTTTGTGAGAAACATACTACTTCAATTTCAGGGTAGAAACGGATTTTCCTCCGAAACGTCAGTTGCCACTTACAAGACTACAGGTGGAGGGGGGCTTACAACCCAGAAGGTACCGACCCGATAACCTCTGACGTCATACGTGGTCATTGAATCTGCTAAAGACCTGAAAAAACGAAATAAAAGAATGGCAATTGCAAAGAGAGATTTTCGGTACCAGATCTTATACCCATACTTAACAAACAGACAAACAAACAAGTCTACATGTAACAGAAAAGGCATTTCCTGCACAGACGTGGGTCTGAATTCTCCCGGAAACCAGGATATAAATTCTTTTAAAATCAAATTATTTTCAGATTCCAGAAATGTTTTAGGTTTCCACAGCAGCGAAGATGCTGATGCCACCTGGTGGGTTGTTACACCATCTACCTGCAGCTTCGGTCCTTAAGAAGGAAGTAGTATGTTCCTCCGAAACGTTCGCATCTTCACACAACCCAGAAAAAAAAGAAAAGAATAGAGACTTGATGAAAGTCACTAAGTAGTCCATGAATCGATCGATCGATCAATCCGAGCCATCTGGAGCGACGTACCAAAACTCGCTGGGACTTGTGACACCAGGTGCTGGCGCTCGAAATGGCTCCATATAAGGCGCAAACAGGCTGAGGCCACAATTCGAAAGACCGGACGAACACGTTAAGCAACGCCGATGTGACACTCGTGCAAGCTGCCAGCAACACGACTAACCTACATCGTGCAGTGGCGGTTCTGGGCTCTTCAGCGTTGTCAAATACGTGCGGAGAAGAAACGAGGGCTTCGCTCTTCTGAGTACGCAGATTAAGAACAATTCTGGTAAAGAAATTTTGTCAGAAAGAAAAATAACAACACATAAAACCGATGTAGAAGGAGGTTTTGAAAACAGCGGTAATGTCTAGGTATTGAAGGAAGATACACCGAAAGAAATTAGCTAAGCATTTCAAGGCAGCATCGTGAAATAAGAACCAAAATAAAGAATCGAAAGCTTCAAACAGTATGAGAAAAATCAAAGACCACTAAAGAATGCCCACTGCAAACATAAAAATAATTGTAAAAAAAAATACAAATAATATTGTAAAACCTCCACAGCGCGTTCACTAAATTTATGTATTAGAATCATCCATGAGAAAATAACATCACAATAAGTTATTAAAACATTTTCCAAGGCCTTTTACGAAACCTGAATCTAATCCACACCCCCCCAACCCTAAGATCCATTTTAATATTATCCTCCCACATATGTCTACGTCTTAACAAGTGGTCTCTCACCTTGTAAGGATTTTCAAACGAAATTCAAAAGACGCATTACCACGAAGACGTTAGGAAAACTAAGGTGACAAATAAAGATGAATTTCTTCCGAGATGCTACACCGTGTGGTCCAGTACATACTGACCGACGTTTCAGACGAGCTTACTGTCGTGATTTCAGTAACTACAAGTTCGGTTTAAAAACTTCACGTTTATCGAAAGATGCACCGTGCAAATGTTACTCAGAATAGAGGACAAAACATTTGTCAGAAATTCAGCGCATCACCTGTTGAACATCCGCCTTTTCTGATGTCATCTGAACACTTGCTGGACCAAGAAGTTCGGATCATCAGACCAGCGACTGTCACCCGAGTGAAACCACAGGCAGGAAAATATTTCGTTCCAGACGCGGAAGAAACTCGCGAGTCATCTTTTGCCTCATAAAAGAAGTCGAATAATCGGGCTTGAAAGCGTGTACAACGAAGGAAGAGGCAGCACGTTCGCCCGAAACAGTCGGAAATTCTTACCACATCAGCAGAACGCAAGGTCTAAGAGAATTTTCATTTAACTGAAACAGTCAAGTCACAAGGCACGAGGTAAAATTTTGTAATCGCACGAACACCAAGTAATTCGATACAATACGAGCGGCCTGTGCGATACGAGCAGTGACCGATAATTTCGTAAGTCAGATAAACTTCTGCTTATCTGCATTGCACAAAACCAGGTTTGAAGCTTGGTTGCTCTAACACAGGCTAGAAGTTCTCAGCAATAACACCGCAAGGCAGAAATGTTACTTTCTTCGCAATTGCTGCTTCCACTAGGCAGATTTTAGAAGTTATTTTATTAATATATATAACAAAAGGTTAAAATAAAGCAAGAGAAGGAGATAATGGTATTTAAGGGACAAAATTAAAATAATACGGAGGGTGTGGAATGAAAGTACGAAAAGAAATCATTCCCTGTTAAATTTTAACCTGATTTTTACTCGTTTTAAAGTAAACCCGGTCGAGTGGTAATTACATGAAACTCTTAAACACAAAACGAAGAGTTACTAAAGCTGGTGGTACATACAATTAAGGCCAGGGCTTCTAATGCGTCTCTATTAAACATATGATTCTTGTTCCTTGTGACTATGGGCCCAGTTCAGTGTTTGTCGATGGAAGTTGAGGTTCGTCCCACCTGACATCTGGCGATAAGAACAAACAATGTCTTCAGGAGGCCCATAATTTTAGATGGTCCTTACAATCCCCTTACGCCCAGTTGGTAGGATGACCCGCGAAGCAGGTAATCCTGCTTCGATAGGTTACAGGGTTACACAGTACTTGATCTCTTGAACTAAGGGTCCGGCAAGACCATGATGTGACAGACAGAGACAGGGAATGCGTGTCGAGAGAGAGAGAGAATCTAAGAAGGGGGACAGATATTAAGACGGGCCACAGGCTTAAACGCTCCTCAAGAAACCTGTTTTCGTTTTCCTAGTCTTGACCGAAAGAGGTCACTGACCAAGTCCCTAAGAAGATTTTTTCCTGTTTATCTTACGCAGAAGGACTTTTATGGCGGCGTGTAAGTGAGCGGTTTCTTATTTTGTGAGATTTGAGCGAGCAAGAACCTCCGAAACGTCAGTAAAATTCTACCAGACTACACGGAACAACATCCTATGGGTCACCTCTGTTCTCGTCGTTGTTATGAACTGAAATCAAACACAATGCGTCTCCATGACAACGATCAGCTGATTAAACGCTGTTTATTCTGAGAATCATGGCATTCAAGTGTTAACGTGTGGCTTTTTTTTTGTTTTATGACACTTTTTCAACCACTGCATGATATGAGAACTGTGGCTTTCGCGGAACATAAAAGGACTGGATAAAATCACGAAAAATTTTGGGTTATCTCTGTCCAGGCTGAAATTCGAAGCAGGCACGTCCTGTGCACGTAAGAAGTGTTACCGCTTCGAACATGAATTAGTTATCTTTCACCATTAAGATGGTTTCAGAGAAAGCTGAAGATAGTTGAAGTTCTCGGATTTAGACCGAAAATAAAGTTTATTTCTTCCCTTGTGACATTTCGGGGGGGCGTGTTTAAAAAGTTTAACGGGCATATACTAAAGGTTTTATTTATGCGCAACGTATGATTCTCAGAATAAACAGAGATTATTTACCTTAACAGCATTAACCAGTTAGTCTTTGTCACAGAGACACGTTGTGGTTTCTTTGAGGAAGAAGGAAAGTTTCCATTTAGAACTTCTTCCTTCCATAACAACGCAAACCAACGTACACTCGTCTAAAGTTCCCTCTTGGTCCATCCCGACTTTTAATAAGACATCATCAAACGTACGCTTTTACGAACTGAAAACCTAGAGGTAATACTTACACTTCCCAAGATGTTGTATAATTCTATATTGAATCTTGGCTAGAAATTATAAGGCTAGACTCTGACACACGTTCACAAGGCTTGTACGATAAACCAGTTTTTATTAAATATCCTTCTGTACAAATTCAACTCTGTCTTGTTTTCACCCTGCCTGTCGTACAAATTAACTTAGAGGTCTATCACAGTGAAGAGCTGTTTCCCCACTGTTTGTACCACATACTCCACGACCAGACCCACGCATAGGAAAGAACTACATCCCCTGCAATATAGGCATCCCCTTCTTACCACCCCTAAACAATGTATGTGACGTATTAGTGTCACTGGCTTCCCCACTGCCCACTGCAGTGATCAATGGCGCCCGACGACAAAACCGCCTATATATCACACCAGTCTCCCCTCCCCCGCATACAAACAGACGTGACGGAATTTGTTAATTTTGGAAACCAGAAACAAGTGGCAAGATCCGAGTTTCTCTCGGCACCGCGCGGTAGAAAATAAGTTTAAATATTGCAAAGCCGAGTGAGAATTGCGTAAGTCAGCAGCGAGGACTTTCTGAATCGTGTTTAAGAATTCGGTCCGTACCGCGAAGAAAACACGACGCCTCACCATTACGAAGATCAACTGGTTGACGCTGTTTAAGGAAATAATCGCTGTTTATTCTGATTGATTTGATTTGATTAATTAACCATTTCAAGCAGAAGCTTGTCTAAATAACATTTAAGAATTCAGTCCGTACCGAAAAGAAAACATCGCACTTCACCATTACGAAGATCAATCGGTTAACGCAGTTTAAGGAAATAATCGCTGTTTAAACTGAGAATTGTACAAAACCAGGGAATTGTGCAAGGCTGTCCGCGTGCTTAAACATCGCGCTGAACGAGTGTGTGGAGTCATTCTTTCTCAGATGGATGTGGGTGTTTAACTTGAATCTGCGGGAGCTTTATACTTCAGTAAAAAGAATCTCTTGTAACTTAACCACTGGAATGCATAATGATAAATGCAAGGATGAGAAATCTCTGTCCATTACGGGAATCAACTTCGGTCCTGTAGCCCACTGAATGAATTGTCCTGGTACACGAAGCGAGGTGCACGCAGTAACGACTGCAGTGAGACCGCGATGTACAGCCATGCACAAAACTACCGCATCAGAGACTAGCTGAAGGATGGGAAAAACAGAGAAAGAGACAAGCCGAGGAAGGAACGAAAAAAAATACAGAATTGGTATGCAGCACACAACAACACCAAGGGACAAGAGAGGGGGTGAAGAAGTTGAGATCAATACAGGGAGTGTTGCCTTCGGGGGGGAGGGTCGGGAGTTGCTCAAGAAATGGGGTGGGAGGGGGGACGCTACTGTGCGAAGCCAAAACGGCAAGAAAGAGTAAGGAGAACAAAACATAATGTGCTGGATGTTCAAGGTTCTGATCATTTTTAGAGGATGTGCCACATATAACATGTTCAGAATTGCTGTCCGTGTCAGGTCAAACTCGACCTTGCCCTGAAACGAAGTCACAATCTCCCATCAGATCGAGAAACAAACGGATGTTATTCTGGGTTGCAACCCCGTGCGTCGTAGGTACCCACGCTTCAGAGGATAATACCACCTCCATCTTCAGGGCTGAAATGTTACAACCCAGAAGAGCAAAATCGACATTCTCTGGGAGTCTCTTCAAATCCATTTTGAAGTCCCCGAGAAGAAAACCACGGGGTTGAAAACTAAAGACAGTCTGTCCCAGGCGCAGGTCACAACCACCGTCGACTTCTAGGATGGTGCGCCGTGTAGGCTAACAGAAGTGGACAGGTGTTTCGGAAGTTCTTACTGACTCCATCATCAGGGAATGAATTACTTTAATGAATTTAAAATTCTTTCACGCATCTGCACCCAGCTAAAGGCTTAAGACTAATGGGGTAAGTATTTATACGCGTACAGTCCCAGTGCTAATGAAGTGAAAGGGTTGAGGGTCGTCTTACAGAAGGGGGAGTCGAAGGTTCTGACTGTAGTCATTTAGATGTTACAAGTTTTATTTCCTATGTCTCAGTCTGTCTGGGGTGGGACTGTAAATTAACTTGCCTGATGAAGTTATATGAATGAACATTGCTAATTAAATTAAACTTTCCTGCTCCCCTTAGCAGACGGACGACTCAGCGCTTCAAATACGTGCTTCTTTCTCTGGTGGGATAAGGCAAGTGGACTGGACACGTGTCTTCGGACTTAGATTACAGAATAACACTTCGGCTGCATAGGATATTTGTGTCTTTTATTGTGATTCTCAGTGTAAACAGCGATTATTTCCTTAAACAGCGTTAACCAGTTGATCTTTGTAATGGTAAAGTGTCGTGTTTTCTTCGCGGTACGGACTGGATTCATAAGCAATATTCATATTGATTTTTTTTGGCCATTATACACCATGTCATAACAACAAATGGGAGAGTGGAGTTATTTTACAAATTTTTATTTATTTTCTGTAAGTAAATTCTTAATAAGATCGATTCGTCCACATCCATCAGTGGGTAGATGATCCTACAATCAGCCAGACTCCACTACAGATGTCCTCCATTCACACGTATCGTCATAACCCAACAAACCAGCAGAGAAACACATTAACCAACTCCGTGAAATAGAGTCCTGTCTGTGAAGCTGACAGTCCCTCACTCATCTAGTCAAGAAATTCATCGCGTCATCTCAATCCAGAAGGTTCGTTACCCTTTTAAATGAACCCGCCACTGGACCCTACATTGAGCCAGATTAAGCCAATCCACGCCCTAGGATAATTCATTAAAAATTAATTTTAATATTATCCACCTTTCTATTCCCGCGTCTCTTAAATATCATCTTCTCTTCAGATAATCCAACCAGAATTTTATATTCAATCATCGTCTGCCCCCTGCGTGCATAATGTCTGGTCCATCTCGACTTCAGAACGTGGTGACCCTAATAAGCATCTACATCCATGAGTGGATTAAACCGGCTATACAGCACCTACTCCACACGACCCCATGTACGCAGAACGCCTCGACTCTTAGAAATGAAATAAAAATGACATTAAAATTGTAATAGAATATGACGCCTGAAGATTACAAGTCCGTAACAGGGAGTGTAGAAACAGCTGCAAAGAATTATATTAAATGTACGTGACTCTCATAATCAGAGGGAAAAGTGCATTAAAACTGGCAAAGGCCCTTTTTTACGGACAACATATTTCAACTAACCCTTAATTTTTACATTAAATTTATTACCATGACGTCAGAATAATCTTCTGCGGTAAAAAAAAATTCGTACCAAATTTCGTGAAAATCGGCAAACCCGTTGAAAATTTAGACTGCAGGTGACGTCATATGGCTGTGTACGGTTTACTTAAGAAAGACAGCAAAACTTAATAAAGGTCGATAACTGCGGTTTCTACACTCGAATAAGATTTACATCAGATATGAAACGTGGGGGGGGGGGATTTAATCAGTCTGGCCACAACACTCGAAATCAATACCAGATTATTTCCTCGTACCTTTATGATAAAAGAAAAGAGAGTCGCACCTTTGACGTTTACCCACTGACCCCAAGTTACAGGATATTTCCTTCTTTTAACAACAGATGGCATCACCTTCATACCGTATACTTAAGAGAAATACAATTCTTCAAACACTGAGAGTTAAAAATACACGTGTGGTGCGGCCATGAACACGCTTTTGTTTGCTGACACTTTTTTAAACCTTTCGAGAGAGAGAGGGAGAGGAGAGAGGGACAGGCCAGAAATAATAGAAACCATGTCAAAGGTATTCAAAATATGAATGAGTGACGAATCGGAAAAGGACAGGAGATAAATTGTCAAAGTTATTGTGTCAGAAGGACAAAAGGGAGGGAACCTGAAAGGAAGGACACGGAGAGAAGAAATGTAGAGGACAGGATGAATAAAAGAAGGAAAAACTAGTAGTAAAATATATCTCGAAATAACTTGGATCTCGTCTGTTTGTAATCGAACGAAACTGTCAGCAGATCAAACAAGGAGGAGTCGGATATGGAATTATCGACCCACGCCGTAGGACTAAGGAAAACCACGAGAAATCTGTCAGGAAAGCCGGTCTCGGGGCCGATATTTAAAATCGTGACCTGCCTAATACGAAGCAGCTTAGAAACTTAAAGGAACACCGCGGTTCATCTCGGCGCACACAAGAAACCGCCACTGGTCTTCCGCCTTCGGCCACACGACCTCAGGTCAAATCCTCATATCCCGCCTTCAATATTATCCTCCCATCTGCGACATGCAATTTAGCATTCTGCCTGGGGATTTAAACGAACGAACAGAATTCAACCAAACACAGTGCTACAAATAACTTGGCGAGAATCATCGACCTGATGGTGGATGCAGCATGTACCTGCGA
>NW_019060585.1:20643-30805 GCF_000696155.1 Zootermopsis nevadensis | reverse complement strand
CTGCCCCCCCCCCCCCTCGGTCAGCTGACTACGTCATTCATATGTGTGTGCGTGCGTGCGTGCGTGCGTATGTGGGCAGAGCAGTACAGGCGTGTCCAAATAGCGACAAACACATGTTGTCACTGCTTAGTCCGGGGTTGTCAGCGGATATTTTGGACACCTTAACACGTGTTGCAACAACTCCGGGCTTTGCCGGCCGTGGGATAAAATCTGGCTGAAAATTAAGTACCATGTACACGGCCCAACAAAGCACGAGAACCAGGTCAGTTCGTCTTTAGGGCCCATAATTATTTTTCTGGTACGCACGAAAATCTGTAATTTGAACACTTTACGAAAATTATTGTTTAATATACCTCGTGCGCCTGGCCGCTGGGACCGTGGGTTCGAGCCCCACTCAAGGCATGGATGTTTGTCCGCGTCTTTCTGTGTTTGTATAGGTAGAAGCCTTGAAGATAGGGCTGATCACTCATGTAAGGAGTTCTACCAATGTCTAAAAATAGATCAATCATAAAACGCGGACCCTGCGAAATGCGCATGAAGAAGAAATGATTTTATAAAATTAATAAACGAGCAGAGTATAGTAATTGTGGGCTATCCCATTTATTTATAAACGAGTTTAAAACATTTTAAACCGAAAAGATTATATTAAATATTGTATATTAAATGTGTTCGTAGGGTAGAATCGCTTGAAATTAAAATGAGCACCAGACAATAGAGACGAAGTGACTGCATTACTTTTTCTACACCGAGTGATTTACAGGGCAGCCAACAGCAGAGTGGACATTCAGCAGTGCAAAATACTAAAGTTGTTGTACGATCTAAATGTGTTAAAAGCAAGAAATAAACACCAAAATTGTGTTCTAACAGAACTGAAAATATTAAAAGTAGACACATCATATTTATCAAGAAAAGAATCGATGTAAAATGGTCTGATTCAGGACGTATTTGAAATCCCGTGTATCAACAAGAGTCTTCATTTAGCACAAATCAAGTCAATATTTGACGACAAATCAACCGGACTATTGTAATGTAACGTACTAATCACATAGTGCAGACAACCTTGAATTAGCATCAATATTTCAAAAAAATAAAAAAAATTAAATTAGAATTTGAAACAAGGTGTGAAGTACTATAATTGTTAGTCCAAGGATGATCTGTTGTAAACCATTCTGTAAGAATGCCTTACGCTTATATACGTGCGTGTACTTTAAAATGACACACACACAACTGACACGCAGCCTTGGAGAAAGGGACATAATGGAGTAGTATTAAAATCTTTGTGAACCTTCAAATATTAACTTTGCTAACTGTAAGTTGTTAAACACATTTCAAGTGTTACGTGTTTCTGAAACACGTTTTCATTTGTCGCTCAAGATTTATTTTATTCGTGTGTGAAGAGATTAATAGTGAATAGGTTCATGAACATTGCGCATGACAGGAAGTGAAAGGATGTTGAAGGACGGATGTGATAAAAGAAATTTAAAAATGACTTTCAGTCAAAGAAAAAATGTCGAATGTATGGCCCATGTTGGAATGAACGCGTTTTACAGATCCTTTCTTTGCGATCGGTCGTAACTCACTAGCTCAGAAGATTACTTATTTTTCTGTTAGTAACATCTGCTTAAACTGAGCCCCCCCCCAAAAAAAATTGTAGAAAGTTGCCCGATAAGCCAACAAATAAACGGGGCCTACTTAAAACCTGGAGAGACTGGAAACGAAATTAATAATGGAACTGGATTCAGGTTTTAAATGCGACCAAATCTTTATAAAGATTGCTAGCAGGGTTTCCAACGATTCTGCAAAACTCTCTGAGTTTTATATTTTCACTACGAATGTTCATGTGGAAGGAAACAAAAGTAAAGAGAGGAGAGATACATTTTATGCAAATGTTCTGTCAATACGCTGTTCCTGCTAAGAGTCTGGAATGTTCTGCTGTTTGGACTTAGCCTATCAGCATACGGGCAGGGACAAGAGACTTGTCTTCACACATGCACACCGTAACGTTCTTTCGTAGTTACAAACAGGAAATCGCTTGTACACGGCGTAACACCACTCGCCTCCTCGTTTAAGAACTTCTTACAGCAACGCCCGGTGCATGTGAAACTCGTCTGTCCGTCTGTCACCAGGGCAGGTGGCAGTGGTTGGCTGTGTCTGAGGCAAAAACCTTCAGCCCAAATTTGGAAAGATAAAAGTTGGACAATCTTCTGTCCTGTTTCTCTACTGTTAATTTCGCTTTCAACACGGCCACTTCCGAAATGCACGTCTGTGGCAACGAGTTGGCAGGAGTCACTGTGCTCTTTCGTGTTCTGAAAAGACAAGTTCGTCTTTCGACAGCTTTCTAAATACGCCACTGATTCTAAGGAGATAGGGCCACGAACAACAAAATATGACTATACACGGGGTAAATATATTTTAAATTGTAACTGCTACTTTAAAACACGTGTTTCCACTTGAGAATCCAGAAAAACCTGACTTTGAAACAACTGACCTAACTAACTAACTAACTAACTAACTGACCCACTTACCGGTAAGAGAACCCGTAAGTCAAGAACGTCTCAGCCCGGAAACTAAGTCGGTTCAACCACATTCACTTTCTAACAAACCATTTCCATAAATTTAAAATGGATGTTTAACACATCTGCCTCTCGGTTTTCAGGGTGACCAATTTCCAGCCGATATCCACATCAAAATTCCGTCGACGTCCAGAATGTCCTGCCGCCTTCTTCGTTGAACGTGTACCCCATCCTCCCCCCCCCACCCTATTTCATTGTCCCGGAAATTCCGTGTCCTACATACCTCCATATCGCCTAACATCCTGTAGTCCCGACTTCAAACGCCCTTCACGTCTTAGCCGCACTGAGAACGGTCCTTCTGGGGAAAGGTCCACGGCTTTCATGGCACCTGAATGTTCATTACCGTGTTCACAAAAGCCAGCCACTGGAACCCACATATTTAACGTAAACCTCCAAAAAACCAAATTTATTTCAAACCCGTTCAGTACTCTCGTAAACAGACATAGTCCGTTGTTTATTTAACGATGATTTTTCACAAAATTTTTCGACTGATTTGACGATTCAAGAATAACGAAGCGTTAAGGACATGAAAAGAATCGATTGCTCGATTATTCATCGTTTAACTTTCATTTGTCTTCAGATAATCTAAAACATCTTTTCTCACGTTTTCTCCGGAGGACAGTCGGTTCGTAAGGCAGCGCCGCGGAGCTGTACAAGGGGTGGATCAAACCTCCGCTGACTGCTCATCAGTATGCCTATCCTACGCCGAATTGAGTCATTCATTATTACAATAGAGAGAGAGAGAGGGAGAGGGAGAGAGAGAGAGAGAGAAGAGTTATATGACGAGGGCTGAAAGCTGGGGGGTGAGGGGGTGTAGAGAACGACAATAAAATCGAGTAATGTTAAAGTGATAGGTACACGGGCAACTTCTGTAACAGAAGCGTTAGTATTAGATGTGTTGTTTACAAACACACAACGTGTAAAATCACACAGCGATATACGATATGATGGTACAAGCCGAGATTAACACTGCGCTACAGTTATAATTCGATTTAGTTCGTTTATTGGAGTATTTGCCTGTGAGAGGCAAAAACTAATAGATAAATACATTATAAAATAAAATTTCTCAGGAAAACACGTGGATACACGTTAATGGATCACGAACAGAATGGGAAAGAAAAAAGTAATACAGAAAGTGCAAGTTAAAATAATTTTATGCAAAATCTAAAATTACGAAACGTAATAAATACAGCGTGTCTCAGGAATGAATGACTAAAAATATATTTTAAATAATGCTGCAATACCAACCTAGGCGAAAGAGAAGATTTGAAAAGGCTTTGAAACGACTTTCAGACGATATTCAACTACAGGTCGAGATAGACCACTAAGATCTAAATTTGTGAAGTCGTGCGATGATGATTTTATTTTAAACAAAACCTAATTACATGCAATAAACCTAAACAGTTTCTCGTACCGAGAAAATTATCCTCGAAAGTGACATTGTTTCTCCTAAAAATTGCCAAGAATCTGCGCAAGGAAGCATTTTGGATAATTTGCTTCGTATATATTCTGTTTAGGCATCATGACGAGCTGATTACTCGTCCAAAGAACAAACCTAACATGTGTGACGAGACAAAGCTCCATCATGGACTGCAAAGACTTGATTAAGAACTTCCACATAACATCAGAGGACTTCTCCAGCACTTTTCCATGACCAAAGAAATTCAGCATATTCTCTCCAGGATTTCTCCAGAACTTTTCCGGAATTCTCAACGTTTTCTCAAGCACATCTCCGGACATACCCACGACCACGCGATGAACAAGTTAGAAAATTTCCAGAACAACCTAACCCATAGCAAAAGAACACAAACTTACCTAACCTAACCTAACCAAACCTAACCTAACCCAAAACAACGCAACCTAATGCAATGTAACTTATCCCAATCAAACTTAAAAGAATCCAAAATAACCGACCCGCGTAGGATCAAACCCACAACCGCTTAAAACTTTACATGAGCTACAGTAGTCAAAGAGAATAAATTACATTTGACGAAACCAATCAGCGCTAATGTCGTTAAATCCTGAAAATACACAAGATTCAATATGATAATGAAAATATAATTTAATAAAATAACACCAAGACTTTTTGTTCAGTCTCGATGCCAACTTAAAGCGTCGCTGACACAACACGTGTGAAATTTAGGGTTCTCACGGCGGTGAAAAAGTAGATTCTGGTCTTGTTGGTAGCGACGTTTCGAAGGTACTGCATCTTTTATCTTAAGGGTAAAGAATATCACCAAGATATTCAAAATGGACACTGTCAAAGTAGTTATTCTGTCCTACGCAACGATACGAAACGTTACACGCGTGTTGTGTGGGAATGGATAAATTCTGTATGCCTACAATTTGGATGACTATTTTAAGGGCCTGGGTTTTGAGATCGGTTTGCCAAACATCCGACGAGGAAAGTAGTTCCCATAAGTACAATAATACCGTGCCCTTATTTAGAAAGCGGTTGTGCGCCATTTATCGTACTGGCGAAAGGAGTTGATTTATTTTTTCACACTTTATCGCAAGCTTAGGTTTTTCAATGGCGCAAGGACTAGTTGGGTGAGGGGGTGGGGGGGGGTAGATAATCTAACGGGTTATGTCTCAGGTCCCTGCATTTCTTCCTTAACACGCAAATCGCGTAGGGTCTGACGTCGTGTCTGCGTTCGATAACACAACAGACATGAATGTGAAAATATGTTACTTAAAATTTTATAATAATTTTTATGTAAAAGTTTTTTTAAGCCAGAACCTTTCTACTTGCTAGACAGCTTCTCAGAATTTATGAAATTAAATTTTATCACTTGCTCCGTGATCTTACATCGAGGAAATAATATCAATTTTAAAAAAAGACACAAAATTTACTATTAAGGGCAACATAAAACGAGAAATTTCGTAATTAATAGAGGTCGCCTACTGAAGTATTGGCTGGGATGGTGGAGACGAGGAATGCATACTGAATTTCTATAAGGCAACCTCTTGGAATACGTCCACGTGTAAGACAGAGAATACGGAAGGATAACATTAAGATGAATCTTGGGGTAAATCATTCGAATAAAATTTGCGTAAGGGGATTCTTCTCGACGTACGCAAGCCATCTCACACTCCCCTCCCTGCTACACACCAATCGTCAGCAGCCTTCCATATCTCAGTCCATCTCACCTTTCGTATGGTCTCCCCAGACACCTTCGTCCATTTGGTTGGTAACTCACAATTTGGTATGGGATTTTTTTAACTGAGTATCTGAGGAACATTATTTATTGTGGTTTAGCTCTGTTCGATTTTCTGTAAATTTCATGACTGCTGTGTGTTAACCCTACAAAGCTCAGTGGTAATTATATGTACCACCTGACTTAATAATCAGTAACTCTTCATTTCGCAATTTATAAGCTTCGTATGATTCTCAGAATAAACAGCGATTATTTCCTTAAACAGCGTTAACCAGTTGATCTTTGTAATGGTGAGGCGTTGTGTTTTCTTCGCGGTACGGACTGAATTCTTAAATATTAATCAGAGGAACTTCGGCTTCGAAGGGTTAATTAATTATCAGATTAAACAGCGATTATATCCTTAATCAGCGTTAACCAGTTGATCTTTGTAATGGTGAAGTGTGGTGTTTTCTTCGCGGTACGGACTGAATCCTTTAATATTATTTATACGAGCTTCGAATTCAACAGGTCAGTTCGTCGATTTAGTCGAAACTCTCCGGATCTTTTCACGAGATTCATTGCACCCAGAACTTCCTTCTTCATTTCGGATTTCATCTCTCCCCTGATGTCCTGAAATATTTGCGACCGCCCAACTAACTCCTGTGTGTGTTCCTCTTTAAAGCAGCAGCGACAATCTTACTGCACACTCACACATGCTGCTTCATTCAATTATTCAATTGGCATGACTCGTCACAAGACAAGCCATCGCGCTCGGCCTCAAATTACATCAATGTTATACTGCAGGAACTCCAAAATTTCTAAGCTGCAGTTTGTCCATTGTACTTCGGAATTCTTCATAATGTGAACACAGCAGTTCACACCAGAGTCCAGTCATTTTTCACCAGTCCCACACACCTTAAGGACGTTAACTGAGTCAGTAAATAGCTCATATTTCAGGGAAATTTATGCTGAATACTTTATTAAACAAGAAACACGTAGAATTGTTACAACAGAAGATTCAGCTACATTTTCACAGAGATAAGAGTTCGGACTGTGGCCTGTTGGGGCATTATCCAGTCTTAAAGGTGGTTTTCAAACGTTTCGGAGAATGTTATTGCATTTATCTTCAGGGTAGAAGTGTTTATGTGAAACACGTTTTATTTGTGCGGAAATATGAGAAAGTTGCCAGGGAATATAGAAACGCAGTATTATCATTTAATCCTTTAAGACCCAATGGTAATTATATGTACCACCTACATTTACATTCTAAATCTCTGCGTTTTGTCCACAGGATGTATTTACGTGTTTCGTACGATTATCAAAACAAAAACAACCATTGTTTACTTAAATACCATTAATCATTTTATTGTTTTCATGGGGACGGATTAATGTTTCCTTTGCGGTACGGACTGAATGTTTAAATAATATCCAGACGAGCTTCGGCTTCACTGGGTTAATTATTATCTGTCGTTTAGCCTCGATTAATATACTGAAAGTGTAAAAAAAATCACGTTAGAATAGTCAGTTCTTACCGGGACACGAACTAAGTACAACACGAAGACAAGTCAGCTTCTATACGTCCACCATAGTCTGGGGTTTCGCTAGAGAATTGTTGAAACGAATTTCACTATACTTGTCTTTCAATTCGAATCTCACATTCAGGTCGTTCGAACACCACCACCCCCCCCCCGGGGGGGGGGGGGGGCAAAATCTTGGAAATTTAAGATTTGAAGACACATTTCCATCTTGTTTGTTCTACCTGTGTTTTCAGGATTACGAGAATGTAAAACAGACTGAATTGGATCAAAGATCAATGGATGAATTTTCTTGTGGACAGCAATTAACGTTTAGGTTAATTCTGCGTCTCTCTCTCTCTCTCTCTCTCTCTCTCTCTCATTTCCTCTTTTTCTAGATCTAACGATAAGAAGTGTGGACCATAAATTGCGAGGTTCCCTATCACGTCACTCAATTATAACTTATAACACTGGAAACTCAGTCTACTTCGACGTCACACAGCAGAACTGAAGAGGTCGGTAATAAAACCTCTGAAAACGTGGCGAAGACTAGATTTCTTGGAACGACGATAAGAAATAAAAATTGCATTCACAACAAAATTTACGGCAAATTAAATTCATCAAATTCCTGCTACCACGCATTTCAAAGCTAGATTTTACTTAATATTCTTTATGTACGTAAAACTTGGTGTCTAACATTAAGGGAATAACAGAGGCCTATAAGCCTATTAATAGACTTTCTTGTCTGTAATATAAACCGAACAAGATGTTTGACGTTAACACGACAGTGAATTACAAATCGTCAGTGTTGAAGATGGAAGCAGTATGTTCCCAATAAACGCTGGTATCCACCTACAAGTCCACACGGCGACATGTCCCAAAAAACCAACAAAGAAACCGAATTTCTTCTGCTGTTCGGTAGAAATCTCGAACCAAAACTTAACTCAAAACCCAGGAACAAATCCCATTCAACATTATAATTGGGATAATTGCAGGTTTTCACTTTAAGACAAACTATAAATCCCCCCCTTCTTGATCTCTGTCATATTTAATCAACTGGCTTTTCGTTTTTTCGTGTGTCAAAGTTTACTAACTACGAGCTCATTCACTTGAGACTTTGTAACCTGCACAGTTGAAAATATTTTAATTAAGCTGAGAAAACAAAATGGCAGACAGATCAAATAGCTCTCTACATAATTACTCAACTGCCTGGACTATATTTATGACAGTAAACTTCTCGTTATTGGCGAGATATTTCTGCACTGTGGTATTCCTCAGTGCAAAAGAAATTAAAGAGGCAATGTTTAGTTATATAGTGTCATAAAAAGCCCAAAACAACATTCCTATGGTCTTGGAATAAAAACCACTGCTTGAGAGCAGCATCTGATAGGATCCTACCATTCATGCACACTTTGTACCTCATTTGAATAACATTTAAATACGATCGATTAGTTGGGCAAGGTCAGTGAAGCTGAGGCTACGATCGCTAGAAGACCACAATTTTCTTCTCATACGACACATTATCTGCTTCTAATGCAGAATTATTCATCGCAGAAATTGATAAAAAAAACCACATCTTCCACTTAATTATTTAAAGGACAAATGATTTATTTTGTACGAGCTTAAAACGTGGTCCCTCAGGCAGAGAAAATCTCAGGTTCGAAGTGCCTGAGGAAAACGAACACAGTGCTGAGCAAATATCTAACGTATTTTTTTGAAAACTGGAAGTAAAGAGACCATTCGTTAGGCAATGTGTATTTATCCACAGCTTATTTCAACGAAGCAGTAAACAACTCAGATAAACATATACTTAGTGTTTAGTGTTATGATGATTAGTGAACATAATGAATTCAAAAGGATGTGGAAATGGCCGTGGCCTATTATGACATATACCTTTTGGGGGCAGAGAAAAGCCTCGAGAACCTTCAGCCAGTAGAGCAGGTCTCTTGGCTATAGGTTTGGATTCAGGTATGTGCAGATGGGACAATTAGTATTTTAAAAAATTAAATAATATATATATTAAAAATTACGGTGTGTGGACATAGGCGTCAGGCTTCATGCTTTCTAATCCCTGCAGTTAACTGGAGGTAAGCGGTAACTCAATTTCTCATTCATTTCCCGTGTATTCTCGAAAATATAATGCAATCGATTTCGACAAGAAGTCGTCTTAACCATACAGTCGTTCTGGGTCTAAGTGGCAACGAGAAAATTCTTTGTGCATTTCTTGGTAACCTCAGTCAACGGATTTCAAACGTAACCGTCATTCTGAGAATCCTCGTTAAGATATAAATTTAAGCAGACTACTTAAGCCAGGGACAGCTTTTGGCTTAGTAGCATGCATAAGAAACTCTATTGCTAACTAACTAACTAACTAACTAACTAGATGGCTTACCGAACCCGAAGGTTCATCACCGAATTAACCAAAACCCTCCACCAGACCATGTCCTGGGCCAACAAAATTCAGTCTCCTTCAGCTCCCATCTACGTCTAGGTCTCCCCAGAGGTCTCTTCCCCTCAGGCTTCCCGACCAACACCCGGTGCACTCTGTTGCTTGCCTTGTTATATTATCACACAATTAAATTACTTCAAATTCATAAAATTTAATGTTATTTTTGGAAGGATTGTGATATGAACATCAAAATGTTGTTCTTCATTCTGATAATCGGACATAAAAATACAAAAACTGACCATAAAATAAGAAGGATTTTCAGAGATCACAAATATGAATTCAACAGAAATTTAAACCACTCATAAAATAAATGAGAGAAGATTCCGAAACCAGAAATGCGTATAGAATATTACACCTCCTTCCCTGTCTTCAGTTTGTTTACGCCACAAAAGACGCAATGACTAAACTTATTGATAAAATATAACGTATTTCCTCAGTTCCCCCTTTGGGTGCTTTTGAGGCAGCACAAAGGAAGATGTCGGTACACGA
>NW_019060584.1:59501-77358 GCF_000696155.1 Zootermopsis nevadensis | reverse complement strand
AACCCACCATCTCAGCATTTCATAACCACTCATCTACGCCGTTCTCTCTAATGTTATTCTTTAAACCCATTACAGCACTGAGGTCAGCATATTAGTGCCTTCTTTCTTCTTCCAAATTCTTAAAATTCTATACTTAAACTAAATGGTTAATAACTTCTGCCCCTTTCTCTCAGACACACACACACAAATCCACATTCCTCATAATAAACAGCCTGACTGACGGGTTTAATAAATTACTCCTTGCCAAGCTGAGAAGACTACAGAACCATTTAGACACATAAAATAACAATCCTGTCAAACACCAGCACTGGTACATTGTCACCCACATAAGTGGCACTGCATTTCTGTACGTGGTTCAAACCCTCCACACCAATCCTCATTTCTAATGCAAATCTCCTCCCTATTCCCACCACAATATACCAGAAGTAATACTCAGCATTGTCACATGTCCATGAGACTGAAACCTGACAACTATCGACACACGGTAACTGTCACCTGTATCGAACCAGACTATCTATCACCGCTATCAGTCATCTACTGGGCTTGTGAATTTTGCAAGCAAATCCAAATTCATAACGAACACCACACCCCAAATTTACATGTTTTATAACCTATCCCCTTGCACAACACAGCAAACTCTCAAAATTAACCAAAAGCACAGAAAATATCCCAGCAGCTCCGGTCACTGTGCACAATACTCACATGTCAACAAAACTAAATTACTTACACTGGCACTTATTCAAATATTAATTAGTAAACAGATCATATTAAAGGCTCCACAGCACTACACACATCAAACATGTAACAAAACCTCTAATTAACAAACTCACTTCACAAATAGTCACCACCCACATCTACAAACAATACCTAACCTCAAAATTTGATATCTTATGAACCCCATATTCACTAGAGAGTCGTGAATGTCTCTAGCACACCACAGATACTGCAATTATGCCAATCCCTCGTTGCACGTAGATCTTTCAACATATCAACTCTCACACTCACAGTCACAACATTTCAAGTACCACATAAAATTGGACAGACTCATCTCTCTCACACGACAAGCACATCGAATACATCCTATTGCTCATGTACTTACACAACGCATGCCAAGTTCAGACAGAGATGAATATCTTGCGGACACCAGGTTCCTTCATTCTCCCAGCAGGTTTCCTGCTCCGAAATCAAGTCAGTCTGCCAAGTGTTGCCCCAGATACTCTGGCAAGCAGTACGCAGGTCAGGTGACATACAGAATGAAGCTCAGAATCTGAAAGATCAATCTATTTCTTGTAATCTGCTACTCCTAGAAAGACAAAATACATCCACATTCAAGAAATCAATATTCCTCCATATATGCATCACACTCCTCTAACAACACACAGTTTTACTTCACCACACAGTTAACACTTCTACTGTAGCCAATGAACGTGCACCTTCCACTTTCACAAGACAAATTTTTGTCATGTCCACTACAAAAGCATACAGAAGTTAACAATTCAAATATATAAGACTTGAGGTTCTCACAGCGGTGAGTATGAAGATTTCCGTCTTCTGGGTTGTCGCGCTGTGTATGATTCATCGCCCTGATGACGGAGGCAGTATGACCTCTGAAACGTTGGTTAACATCGACCAGACTACACAGTGCAACAACCCAGAAGACGGAAATCTCCATCCATTCTCTTATTCCGTAACCCAATAACAACACACGAAGCACATTGTTCACACAGAAACTTACAACAATAATTCTTGCATTATGGCATGTGAATAGACTGAATAATTGCCACTATGATCTCAAATAATTTTATCACGCAAACATTGGACAGAATGATATGGTGTATACGTCGGTAGTCTGTCAGCAAATATCCTAATTGGATTTTACTGTGGGCACCATGACATTATTAAAATATTGCCAATATGCTTGAAGACCTTAGTGAAGTATTATATTTGTCTTACTGAACATATAAACATATCATAATCTTTCTGATAAAAACAACTTTTTAATATTAGACTGGAAAACTGCCTACATTGAGAACAGAACTTTTGTTTATATTACATGCGTTATCATACCTTCAATCGTGTTCCAAGAAACATCACTATAAGAAAAATTAAGATTAAGGTTCTTTCCAACTCTGAGATTACATTTCTCTACAAATTCATCTTCTTCAATAGAAATTACTTTGAAAAGTATAAAATAAGAATTTCACTGTCATTCATACACACAATGGAATTAAAATATATCAGAGTTCTCCAAAATGGAGGATAGATTTTGAAGGGTCTGTTTTGTAAAGTTAAACAGGGATAAAGATTTAGGCATGACAACATACAAATATCCAAAACAAGAGATCCAGAAGTCTCAAGCTGATAATAAAGTTTGGGAGGGATGTCCATATGTTCTTACATAGAAGAAAAGTTATTTATTGCAGTTATAACCTTTATGTTGTTGTTTACATGCAGTGTCTGGTCTATTACTTTTTGATGGCATCTTGAAAGTACAAGGGAAAGCAGGTAATAGTAGTGATGGAAAGAAAGACAATGACCTCCATTCTTCGGAGTAGAAAAGGAGGGGCAGGTATTAGCAGTACTGCTACAAACATTTCTCATTAATTATCATGAAAGCTTACATAAAAACACTGGATTTTACTGCTGTATCACGACACTTGAGAAGCCACAACCTCTCCCATACATGGCTGTGCAATTTTTTGCTTCATAGTTTACTTTGTATAGGCAGAACATTAAAAGCCTGAATTTTTATACTTCCTAACAACTGCACACAAACTTCCTCACATGTAATTATCAGCAAACTAACCAATATATATCCTCTTGAGCAGTAAATAGGCTAAATCAAGACTTTCAGCACAGTCAAAACTTGGCAGCCCCCATAAAATACAAACCACAACACTCCTCTGCCCTGCAAGATTAAAGGTTCTCATGGCAAATCCAGAGTATTCTATATATGCAACGTAAACACATCAACATTTTAACTGAAACTGTCATATTTCATTCGTGGTCATTCATGTTACATTTGTGTTTGGAACAGATTATGTCACGGCCCACTGAAGACATTGATAACCTCACAAACTATACCAACATAACATATGGAGTGTTATGTCGCGCCCCAACTGTCAATAATGCCAACCCATGGTTCATCTGCGGGAAAGAAATGTACTTTGACATCGCAAGATGGAATTAATGAACAGTATTATGGTACATAGATTAAAAGCACAGAAGATTATGATCAGGTTTGAGTAGAAATTGGGACGGTCAAGACCCATATTGGGTTGTGGAGCCGCAGGAAGAAGAATAACTGTCCTCTGAAACGTTCCGAATAGTAGAAACTGACTGACGTTTCCTCCATTATCTGGGAGATCCGCGAGAGCACGAACTCATTATTTAATATTAGAAGGCAGATAATCTGGAAAGATGAACATCTCGTTGTTTAAAAAATAATACGGCTGATAGAACAATATTTCAGTAATGCCAGTCACCCTGAAAAAAAGGTCAGTAGTTAACTTTGTTGGTATACAAAACGTAGAATACTGTTTACATTACTGCCATCAATCAACATGATCCACAGGAAAACTTTTAAGGCTTCATCTTCGAGTTAGTCGGTAACATTGTTTACTGATGTGCACACAGTTCTGTCTGATACGCATAGTTCAGTGGAACCCGTGCTAGGAGGCAGCCACAAATATTCTGCCACATTACATAACAAGCTGAAACAAATAATGTAATTTCTTTATTAAATGATGATGTCAGACTGTATAGCGTTAACTTATAGGATGATTAACCAACAATGAATTGTAAAGGATATGGAAGAAAGTGGTTGAAGCCTAATTAAATATAATGTCCCAGCACGTGGCTCTAAAGACTAAGGAAAATGTGTTAGGATAGTCGGTCTCCGCGCTGAGATTTGAACATGGGACCTCCAGAGTATGAAGTAGGAGGGTTAAAAATACTCAGCCATGACCTTTATACGAGAGATGTGAAGCCTTAGAGAACATTTGTCAAGCTTGGATATACTCCCAAATGGATTACATCTTTGCAGTCTTGCAGTGGTGCTGTATTATGCGATATCATCACCGAACCTACAGATGTATGTTATATAATATGGTAATATAGCCATCACATGGAAACTAGAAAAACAGGCTTTAATCCTGGCAGAGGTCACAAAATTTTTCATTTGAACCAAATAATACAACTTAATATATTTGTTAGTTACTGGTATACATTTGAAGAGTCTGAATTCTTTTCCATTCTCTAGTGTTTTAATACACGTGAAATGGGGTTTAATTGTCTTGGGCATAAGTGAAAATTGCTTTGCACATTTCTTCATTAATGATCTCTTAATTCACTTTTTTATCTGAATCCTGTGAACAAATTTTGAATGTTTATTGTTTTATGAATGTGAACTTAATAAAGTGCATTACATTCAGTAAATCCATCACAAGAAAGAAAAACTGAAAGAAGAAGCTCTGAAAGAGAAAGATAAAAGAAAGGTTGAAAGAGAAGAGAAAAATCTCCTGAAACAAGCATCTCTGAAAACTATAACAGAAAATGCTAGTAAAAGACCTGCTGAAAGTATTTTAGACAAATATCCAAAGGTAGCAAAGAATACAATCATGTAATTACCATCTATGCACCTTTGGATATATTTATCACTTTTCATAGTCTATACATTAATATTATATATGACCATATGTTGGTGATAAAATATTCATTTATGTATCACGGCATGTTTCGACTTTAGTTAGCCATCATCAGATGTACAACATATGAACCTCTAAAATTCTCACAAATAAAATGTCTCTGGCTATTATTAAAAAAATTGTTTCAATGCAGAAACTTCAGGAAGTTGTATCACCAAACATGCATCCAAAAGGAACACCAAATCCACATTCCAAATGACTCTGATGATGACCTTTTCATGTGTCATGACTGTTTTGCAGTTGAAGATGACACTGATGATGAATATGATACAGGAATTTTTAAAGGTTAAATTCTTATCACAATAATGTACCTAGTTTTAACTCTGTTCAAGCAGACTTACACTTTATAAGCTTGAAATCACTTTTTGAACTTATTTAAAACTTCTCTACTTTTTACTATTATTATTATTATTATTATTATCATTATTTGTAAATAAGAATAACTAAATTGTATTAGCTCTAAGTTCCTCAAATGTTACAAAGAACACTTAAGATCAGTTACTTTTGCTAAAACCTAAGTTGCAAGTACAATTTTCCGCAGTGCCAATAACTGGGATTTTCTTATGTTTTATTCACAATTTCTTTCCAGCCAGCGAGATATATTTCTGCACTCTGTTACTGGCGGAATATATTGTTTAACTACTCATAAAACTCTGGTAATATTAACCAAAAGTTCAATAAAAAACTAATGGACAAAATTATATGTTTTCTCAATCAACGCGCTTAAAGTTAACTACTCATAAAACTCTGGTAATATTAACCAAAAGTTCAATAAAAAACTAATAGACAAAATTATATGTTTTCTCAATCGACGCGCTTAAAGTGCCAATAACTGGGAGGTTTACACTATCATAACAAAATTACTGATATTATCCTGAAATGCTTGTACCGAATATCTTTATCAAGAAAATTATCTCTAAATACTAGAGTCACCTCGCAGAATAATGCATTAGGTTCACAGCATAGTCCACACCAAATGAAAATTTGTCATGATGGTAAAATTTGTATTTTCCTATCTATGTACTTTACATACTGAGGTCATCTTTTCAGTTAGAAATGAAACGTGTAGGTAGTGAAAATAGTAATGAATGGAGCTTCACTGATCCAGTACATATTCTTAGGTTCAAAGTAAAGAGAGCTCCATAAAACTATAATATTTATAATTGAGCAATTACTGGTAAGTTACATGGTACATAAAATGGTGCAAGAGAACATTCTGGTTGGGGATGAGAGGACAATATTAAAGTGAATCAAGAGGACAAAGTTAGATATCGCTCAGAATCAGATGTATCTAATGATGGGCTTTAATTGTAGAGGTATTGAACCTTTAGGTTTTATTACTAGACAGTTAAATCAATCAAATTGTTTGTGGAGAAGTCTAATGTATATATATAACTAGCTCAAGATAATTGTCAAGTGGTAATCTTTAATATTAGCGGTGTTGAACCAGGGTTTTATTACCAGATAGTCAATTACATTTAATGTATAGATTGTGGAAATGTATATTTTATTGAATTGGTTCAGGGTTTGATATTAGTAGAGTTGAATCTGTGGGTGTTGTTATTAGAATGTAAGTTAATTTAATTGAATTAACTTTTTATCACAGATGTTCAGAAATGTGTACCTGGCGCAACTTACAAGAGGGAATGCAACACCTGTCGATGTTCTGCTGATGGACAAAGTGAAGCCTGCACTCTCAAGTTCTGTGTACCAAATGCAGGAAAACATATATTCTGAAGGTTTATAAAAATGATATTATAATACAATGGCAATATAATCTGGATTCTTGGTTTTTTAAACCTTGTCAGAGAATGGACAAGGTTAGAAAACCCAGCAACCCAGGCACACCTGTTTTCATTCTAGTCCACAGAAATAACCACATTGTTATTAATAAAAGTGCATACTAAAAGTGAAAATTTCGTTAGTGTACACCAGTCACTTTGTGTCACCCATGTACAGCAACTGGTCATTAACTTAGACCAGAGTACGAAATGTCTGTCCAGTTACAGACCAGTTCAATGTAATGATATAAAAATCAAACAAAACAGTAAAATAGCCTTTAATGATTTCTAAATTTTCTTTCCTCAAAGTTTTCACAAATTTTCCAGATTTGCTCAGTCTTGGAAATCTCTTCTACACATTCTTAAGAAACAAGTTTCTTGCCTGTGTGGGGAACCAGCCTGTCGCACAATCTGGAATGAGGGTTTTTGTAATGTATATTAAGAGAGCTGGTGGCAAAAATATACACAAATATTCAAGCTCTTGGCATGATTCAAGCTCTGTGTTTGACCTAAGATATTTCTTGTGTGCCATAACCCATGTGTCCATACAGACTAGACACTTTTTAAATACGTAATTATACTGAATATAAAATATATTTATGTCAATATATGCCATTGTTGTTTGAGAATTGGACTGCAAGTTGTTTTTAGGTGTTCTTTATACAGTATCATAAGCAAAGATAACCTTGTGGCACATTATGTGTGTCTGCCTGCCTGTTACATCTCTCAGCCAAGATCATGTTGCCATCCATCAGTGATCATATGACAATCCTTTCTGAAAAACAACTTGTAAACAGCTGACAGATTTTCTGTTACTGTGCGAAGTAAAGGTGCTGTCATCTATCATCAGTATTATGAACTGCAAATGCTGCCATCTATCAGTGGTCATGTGAACTATCCCTAGACATATGTATCATGTCAATCAGTTTATCTTGCTGACATTTATTAATGTTGCTAAATTCTGTCAGTAGTTTTTCAACTATTTGATATCATACCCACAGAAATCCTATGGAATGTTTTTGTACTCTATAGTATATACTTTTATAATCTTGTTTCAGATGTTACCATACATACATACATACATCTTTATTACATTCCATGGATCCATAAGTTAGTCAGATGACAATAGGATGTAGAATAAGTCATAATAATACAATACATGTTATACAAATACAAACAAAGGGTTCACATGAAGTAGAGATAAGTTACAAATAAACCCACCCATTATATACAATAGATAAATTATGACTTACTTGTAAACATTAGAAATTCATCGACAGAGTAAAAGGAGTGTGTAATTAAGTATCTTTTTAATGCTGGTTTAAATTGTGCCTTTTTATTTACAAGACTTCTGAGTAGAGGTAAGATTTCTAATCTCTTAAATAGACTTCTACATGAATTCCTAGGTTTTACACCAGCCAATAATCTAACAATTTTCTTTTGTAAAGTGAATATCTTTTTGATGTTTGATGAATTTCCTCAAAAAATTATTTCATAATTCATTAAACAGTGAAAATGGCAAAATATACTGATCTGAGTGTGTCGGTGTTGCTTACATGCAACAGTGATCTAACTGCGTAACATGTGCCACTTAACTTAGGTATCAGTTTATCAATATGATTTGTCCAATTTAGGTGATTATCAATTTGCAAACCCAAGAATTTTGTGTTTATTGACTCTTGTATATACTTCCCATTATAACCAATACTTAAAGCAGGTAACCTTCATCATACTGGGGCTGCCTCTCAGACCTTAATTCTGGTATTAATGGTTCATTGGTGTGGTAGCACTGTGTGATGCAGATGAATAGTTCTTAATCCTGATGCAAGGATGGTAATGGTCAACTGTCTTTTAACTTTTCTGTCCTTTGCCCCCATTTCTGAGGTTTATAGTGGAAGTGATCATTTGGCAGTGTTCTGTTACATTTAATGATAGATTGAAGATTCCAATGATGACTGGCAAAGGGATCTGCAGCTTTTTGCAGACTCCTGAGCATGGTCAGATCCTGGAATTCCACAGTCACAAAGTTTTGACTCTGTCAGAGAGCATGGATGTATAAAAAACATGCCAGGATACAAGTAGAAACAGTGAAATAGTATGATTTGACAAAAGGGTGGACCTGGTGGCGTATATGTACTGGCTTCCCATGCTAAATGATTCAGGTTTGAGACCAAAGACATGCATTGTGAATTTCCTGGTTCCACCCTCAACAAAGAAAAATATTTGTATGGGAAATATTATATAAATTAATTCAGAGTTCACCATATCTTGCTGTAGGTTACTCGTACTATTACTGTGATCATATTCCTATTATAGGAAAGTGGAGACTGTCCTAATGTCTCACAAATTAATTTATTCACTTTTATGGGTAGTCGGAGGTTAGGACGTCGATAATGCCACAAGTGAATGAACTGACTACAAACCAAACAAAGACAAGAACAGAGACCTGACTGTCCAGGGTCCGCATGCTATGAGTGCCTCTACATTTCACTACAGTTTACAGAATGTTTGTATAATGCTTGTAGCGTATAGTAATGAACAGCTCACTCTTCAGTCACAAGTAGATACTCACGCCACATCTCCCAAGCGTTATAAATACAATATTCTCGGAGTTATAAAATTAGACTGGAAATGCTAATATGACTGGCATTTGCTATACAATATGCTTTGATCTTGTAGTTCAAACAAAGGAAAGTTTAACCTTTATCATATGGGATTGGTGGATTTATTACAGAGCTGCCAACTGAACTCTAGCTTTGGGATTAACAGTTTAGAGGTATGGAGGCCAGATGGACCTTGTGTAAGCTGTGTTGTGCGGATTGTAAAGGTTAACATAAGAGATAATTTTTACTAGTATGGAATCTAGCTTTTTTTTTTTCAAAATGACATAATTTTAGAAATAACGAAAGACTTACACATATTTAACTTGAAAGAATTTGACCACCCTTACCAATTTTGATCCAAATATTACAATCTTATGCTCATAATATAAATGTACAATTTTACCAACAAATTTAATTGAATATTGATGAATGCGTTATCTTACGGTGAAATTGGATAGTCTATGTATTATGTAAATACTTTACTAGTTATGCTGCAACAATTAAGTTTCTTAATATATATATTCAGGCTTACTGATTAACGTAATGAATATAATAGTGCATCTTTACGCCCACATTGGTGTCCCTTTTTGTTAGAATTAACAACATTAAAACAAAACAGTTGATGTCACATAAAATACATAATAATTGTACTAATGGGTATGTTAAAGTTTTCTGTATTTTATGAATATTTTGGATACAAACAAATTGGTTTAAAGTAAAGAATAACTTTATTAGAATAAGAACGACTTAGCAATTGTCTGAAGTGGAATAAATAAATCATAAGAAATTATTTGTAAGTCGTATTTTTCAGCATGATAATTTATGATAAATTAACGGATTTAACACACAAGTTTCCTTTTCTTCAATCATGATTACTTATAATAGATTTACATACATGGTAGCTTCTTGGTTGAAAAAGGCAGTTTATAATGATATTATTTGAAAACTTAAATATGTCTGGTTTTGTAAAGGTTGGTATGAAATTGGTAAACCTGTAAATGCTAATAATTATTAAACACCATATAAGAGATCATGCTGAACATTCAGGACTTGTATAATTATGGGATGACGTCATTACTAGAGAAGTTTCTACGTGAATGAAACTCTGAAGTAACCAAAGACCATTTAACAGAGTCCCTCCTGAGAACCTAGGCTAATAGTTACTCAGCTAATAGGAAATTCTCAGTCTTTTATGGAAGCTGAGGGTTCATTACTATGTTCAGATGAGTCTACAATTTGTCCCTACCTGAGCCAGATGGACCCAGTTCATGTACTTGCACTTATTCGGAGAAGTATTATCTATGAGCGCTTGATGTCGTCTGATTATATTTCTCAGACTGGAACAGATGACCTGAAGAGCAGATATCTTAATATCTGATAACCTAGGCATGGGGAATTTAGAGCGTGTTTCTGTCATTTACTCCACTGTTGCTGTCGTTTGATGACAAGATTACTTATTCAGACATTGTTTTGAGGTAATATGGCAAGGCCGTGGTCTAGGCAACACGGAGTTTTCCTCCGGGGTCTTCCCCGGTTTCTCCGTGGCATCCCAATAATTACTCCATTCACACACAGAAGAAGGCTATGGCAAACCACTTTTGGATCATCTGCCAAGAACGTATATGAACAGGTCCCAGTCCGAGAAAAGGATGGAAGGATCCTGTTCATATGGACCTGTCGTCAGACAGAACACTAAATAAATAAAAAATACAAACACAACATAGGACATTGTTCGGACATCACGTGATGGCAGTGGCATTATTCAGTTCTATTTTGCACTAGAACAGTTACAGTTTACAATTACAATTATTTCACATATGCTGGTAAACTTGCTCTGTCCTTTATTCATGTCATGTTTGTTTAAATACTTTGTTAGCATCATATTATCATGTAGTGTGTGATAATCATTGTTTATTTTTGGGTAGAGTATCTTTCAGCTCATACGTCCTGTGAATAAAAGGTATCGATAAGTGAATCCTGCTATAATTGTGAATATGGCTCCTATTTATGAGACATAATGGAAGTTCTCGAAATGAAAATTTGGAACTGTTGGTATATTTCTCCTACTAAAATAGGCTTTATCTTCATCTACCAGACCACTCTAAACATTCTTAGACACGTGGGCAAAAAGGAAAGAAACACTACATTTCTTCTTCTGGGAACTTTCACCAATTTGAAAATTAAGCCACTGTAATGATAAATATTGCATAAAAATATTCAGAATCAACATGAAAATTTATTAAATAACCTCCAGTATCAATGATTTTATATGCTTACTTGAAATTGCTAATGAATTAGATGCAGTTTTTCCATCCAGTTTCCACTTCAGGAGGATAATAGATTTTACTTTTTTCAGTAAGGTTGGATCTACTGTGTACTTTGACTTGCCTTCAGTATGGCCAGTCTTAGAACAATATACAGTTTTTGTTGTTAGCATACTGATTCTTAGGTTTTCAGTAAGTTTGGATCTACTGTGTACTTTGACTTGCCTTCAGTATGGCCAGCTTTAGAACAATATACAGTTTTTGTTGTTAGGTTAGGTTAGGTTAGGTTTTCAGTGAGGCTCCTGAAGAACTGGTCTTGTTTTGTTCTGATAATTTCACCTTGCACAAACGATGCCTTGGTAGTTCTCCGCAGTAGTGGAATTTAGAGCCTGTTGAAAGTGCGATCCTGGTTAACGTACATTGATTTTACAAACCTCGTGTGCGTGTTCCAGGATTAAAAATAAGAAAAAATGTTCCTATGAACATGGTCTCAAATGTTTCATTTTCTAAATAATATCCAAAAATAAGTTTCAAAGTGAATCTAGCTTCAAGCAAAGATTTTAAATTAACATTTGGGGAGGAATTATTGGCGACATGCTTATTGGTCTACACATGCTTCCATCGCGTCTAAGAGGACCTACATATCGGTGATTCTTAAGAAGACACTTGCCACGTCTCCTTGAAGATGTACCACTGAATACAAGAAGACAGTAGCCCAGTAGCATGGCCACCGAGGTCACCGGACCTGACTCCATTGGACTTTTATCTGTGGGGTCACTTGAAGTCCGTCGTTTATGCAACTCCCATAAACAATGATGACGATCTAGGGGGACGTATGCAGAATGCATGCCGGATGATTCGAGGAAACCCTGGTGAATTCGTCAGTCTTGTGTACATCGTGATCGTGCATGTGTGGAGAATGGAGGAACAACCTTTGAGCATCTGTTATGAAGAAACAACCCTGTCATTATACTTGGAAATAAAGGCATATATTGAAGCTTATTTTTGGATATAATTTCGAAAATGAAACATTTGCGAACCCATGTTCATGGGAACATTATTTCTAATTTTTGATCCTGGAACACGCATACGAAATTTGTAAACATACTTCTGACTCACCCTGTATATATTTTGTGACGTTTCCTTCCCTGTCATCTGTACGTTGCTTACTTTCGTATGTGCCAACCTGTTCCTGACATTCATTATTTTCCCGTCAGACTGCGCTCTGGGTCATAAGAGTTCCTGTGTCATGGAGTCTCGGCCCGAGTGGTCGCACGTATCAAATCTGCTCCATTTATTTGGGACCAAGTTAGTGTCAAGAATTAGTAGGAGCTAAACCTCCTCTCCCCCCAAGCGCCTACATGGCGTATAGTGGGACAAATTTTACTTTATTTTATTAAGTATTTTGTATTCATTTATATACACGTATACTCTGTGTAATTCATAGCTTGTGGATAAAAGATTTTGTTACAAAGGGTATTGGGGTCTGGTGCGTAGCTTTTTAGCAACAAATATTGGTAGTAATAATACTCGTCGGTTTTCTCCGCTGTAACACTGAGGGCACGCTGATAATGTGTGACAACATTGACAATAAAAAACAATTAAGTTGAAACCACATGTTGAAGTCTTCAGAACAGATGTTTCTCTGATCCCAGTTGCCATGTAACTTGTATTATGATTTGTTTTTTTATGATTTCATAGTCGTATTTAGAGCCGGATATGAAATATATATGGATGTGAAACCTTGACATAAATTTCATAATTCTTCCTGAAACGTCACACAGTAAGTATTAAAATGTTCATTGATGGTAGCAACTGAGTAAAATTCAACTGCAGTATCGCTGTGACTATAGAAGAGCCCATGCTCCAGTCAGTCCGTCATTTGTCCATCGTCAAACACTACATGGCATCTAGTGCTTACTTAAATTACGAGGCTCGTCCACAAAGTAAGTTTCCCTGGGGCCGTTTACAGAAACAAAACACAATTTCATGGAAATATTTATTGCAAGTCATTCCGTGGGACCAACTTTTGAATACCTGTGTCGTAGAAGTCTGCCGCCTGGGATTGGAACCACTGTGTGACAGCCATCTCCGCCTCTCTGTCATTCTCAAAACGCTGACGCTGACCGGACAGGAATTTCTTGAGGTGTAGGAAAAGATGGAAATCACTGGGAGCGAGGTCCGGGCTGTAGGGTGAATGATTAAACACCTCCCAGCTGAACTCCTGCAGGAGACTTGCTGTCCGTCGAGCCGTGTGCGGCCTAGCGTTATCACTGACCGCACTTCACAGTCGGCGGGAGCTGGAATAAGAACCTCCATCTTCAACAGCTGCAACGATGCTACTGTGAGAACGCAGGAAGTGCCGTTAGTGCATGCGCCATGCTACGACATTGCTCTATCACGTACGCACAGTCGCTTCGCGCAATATAAGGTTTGCTAGCTGTGGGACGAGTGGGAAACTTACTTTGTGGACGCGCCTCGTACCAGAATGCGTTAGAGAACATGTTTCCCCGATTCTCCTGTGCCAAACAAATTGATTATTTTGTGGTTTGCATTTGAAAAATCAACTCTTCAGCGGGCGAAATTAAACACGAGGAAAAGAGCGAGCTCATGCATCACTGAACGCTGTGGACATTTCCAACACTTAATATAACATTGGTTTTTTTTATGTTTTCAGTGTTATTTGTCTTGGACAGATAGAATATGGACCAAGAATATATTACGTGACTTTTAGGTCATTCTGTATAAAGTTTCCATTACGAAAGTTTTCAGAACACGTAAAATAAATTTGTAGACTTGCTACAGTCTTATGTACTGACTTGTTTATATATATATATATATATATATATACTTTGAGATGAAAATTCTGTTATACAGGCCTGACACTTACATGAGAAACAACCCAGAAGAAAGTCATCTTCGGGTTCATCCTTTAATCAATGACATACGTCATTGACACTCTCCAACTCCTTAAAAGACCTTCGACACAAAGTGAGCGATTGGTTTGTAACATATGAGGTGCGATCGGAAAGTTTCAAGACTGTGTCAATAGAGGGCGAACCGGATGTAGTACGAGCTTCTGCCGCTAGGGGGTGCGGCCTACATTCATAGTGAATCAGTGTGCCAGCCGGCATCATCGAATTAGCATTTGTTTCTTAGTTACGGGCGTTTTGGTAGTGCATTACACCGACCCTCCTGCGATTTCGGAATGGCGTGTGCATCAAATTTTGCCAAAGACTCGCCAAAACGGCTACGGAAACCTATGAAATGCTAAAGCAAGCATTTGGGGAGTCCGCAAACTTTTGTGTGGCATTCACGTTTTAAAAATGGCCGAACCTCTGTCGATGATGACGAGCGTTCTGGACGACCATCTTCGAGCACAACGCCCGAAAATGTTACGAAGATTCGGCAGGCCATTTACGAAGATCGACGTCGTACCATCAACGACTTGTGCGACATTGTTGGGATAGGCTATGAGACCTGTCAGCTGATTCTAAAGGAAGAACTCCACATGCGACGCATCCTGTCTGAGGACCAGGAGCAGAATCGACTTCTCGTTTGTCAGGAGCTCAAAGATCTTGCAAGAACCGACCCCAACTTCCTTTCTAAGCTCCGTGTGACTTCTTCCTCTTCCCAAAGATGAAAATTCAGCTAAAGGGAAGGAGATTTGAGACGATAGAAGAGATTCAGGCAGAATCGCAGATGGTGCTTGACAGGCTGACAAAGAAATATTTCCAGGGATGCTTCCAGGCTTGGCAGCGGCGCTGGGATCGTTGTGTTCACTCCCAGGGGAACTACTTCGAGGGCGATGGATGAATTTAATACCTGAGATAAGTGTACGGGTTTTTATAGGCGCAGTCTTGAAACTTTCTGATCGCACCTCGTATTTGGGAGAAGTCTCTGCTTTAGCAGTAAAATCGATTATTCCACAAATCTGGTCTTTATCGACAACATTGTCATGCTTCCAATTACGATGTCAAGCGGTGAACGTAGTTTATAAACTGAAGGAAATTAAACATATCAGTAATTAACAGTGACGGAAACACAGAGAGTTGAAGTAACAGATATTTCACATTATCATCAACTAGTTCAGGATGTTGAACCAAAATAATTAATATAATATTTCGTTTCCCATATCGCCAATTCGATGCTCACAAGTTTTGCGACATCCAAGAGCGAGGCTCTCCATCACCTAATCCTAGAAACGTCTGTGTTTGGCAGAATAAATGATTGAAAATCTGCTACAGTCCCTGAAACAGCCAAGTACTTTCCCAGTAACATGGATACGTCTTGTTCTAGGAAACTTTGACGTTGCGGTGTCCTCCAGAGTTACATAATTTTCAACGCAAACAAAACAACACTGGATTTATTAACATATTGCACCGTCAAGGTTTTATCCTTCACGAGACGAGGGCAAACTTTCTAGACCATCTGTAGGCTTTCTTTTGTGTGTGAACTCCGAAACCTTAGGCGAATTGAGTTCTGTCGTCTTTCCTATTCTGCTAATATTTGACATCACCTCTGAAGAAATTACATGCTTATAGAATACTGCCATTACTGACCGTCTCGATATCAAAAAATTGCTGTTTATACGGATAATAATGTCATATAGAACAACAGTTTTAAAAAAATATTTATTTTTTTATTTTTGCGAAAAAAAGGACTGAATGTGAAACAGATGTCGTTAAACATTTTTAGACACAAAACAAAATATTTATTGGACAAGTTTCCTTTAATTTAAATGTCGTAGAAATAAGATCACCTACAGAGAGCTCTCTCACCCACGGTTCTGGAGTTCACAGGTACAGACGACGTAACTGTAGCTCGCCGAGACCAGTTACGGCCACCGAACACGGGATCAACATCTAGTGCAGTGTCACTTCAAAAAATTTTGTCAAATACCTTTTAATTTTTAATTCGGAATCCAGTTTGAACCATTTGACTAAATATATTAATTTCCCTGATGCCACTGATGATGACTCTTGAGGTCGAAACACGTATGGCAATAGTGTCTTTATTATAGTGTTAATAGTTGTTGGTTTTGTTTACTCCATATTCTAATACACTACAGGTATGCAAAGTTTTAACAAGTTTACATGTAAAATCTTCCTGTCACTCCAACTTCTTTTCCCACCAGAAAAATTGATATGCTTTGGTATGGACTAAGAACACGTCTCTCCGGCCAGAGAACGTGTGATACTTAGCCAAGGAATAAAGCTAAGACGAATAAACATTCAAAATCGCGTCTTACTTATCCTTAGACGACCCCAGCTGAAAAACACTACTCAGAGTTCGAAGCAAATTTCGTATGGTGAGAGCGGTCCTCAGTATCTGCTATTACCAAGCGAGCTGTTTGGAACGCAGCGGTTTTGAATGTGATCGTAACCACCCCCCCCCCCTCCCCATGGCAGACTCTCTCACACTTCCGATGACTGGTGACTGGAGTCAAGGTCACCTTCATTGCTAGACCGCGGTTCGCTCTATCGGCGCAAATGTTAGTGCAGGTTAGAACATGGCGCATTCGCAAACGGAACGTGTTCATCTTCACGACTTCTAACAACAAAAAAGTGTTTTCCTGTGACGGGTGGTATTCCTGATTTGAACATTATAATCCATCGACTTGCCACAACGGGATAAGAATGCGAGAATTCAATGTTGCTATCGACTTCGTCATTTTGAGTGAGATGGAATTCATGTGACGTAGGTAAGATGGAGTTTTAAACGGAACACACTGTATATTGTAGATGGCAGGATTTCTTATTATGACATGGAGTCCTTGCCTCTGAAATAATATTGCACCAATGTCGTGCCTTGTTGACTACAGAAATACTTCATGTCAATTTCTGGGAAGGAAGGCATTTGGTGTAGATGGGCCTAAAGATTTACCATCCTCTTATGTGTTTATTCTGATTGTATTGACATCTCTAACGAACCAACTATCTAAAGATGCCAGTAAGAAAACCTCAAATTGACTTAGCTACATAAACATACTAAAAAACATGTTGAGATGTTTACAAAAAAATGGCTTCACTCTTCACAGAAAGTGTTTACAGTAGTGACGTCATACATGTTACTCGGATCTCAGCCTGAGAACATAAAGTAGGACATCGCAGATTTGTGTTTGCAATGCCTAAAAGGAGAGATAACAGTTTGAACTTTGATGATATCTAAATAATACGCGGAGACCTCACACTTTTGATTCCAAGAGATCTTCGTTCCTTGAAGGACACAGTGACATAACGAATTTTGTGAAAAATTAAACATTTTATCAATTTTGGTTTCCGGTATTGTCCTTCAAATTCTCGTCATTATTGAAAACTACGAAATGTAAGTAATTTATACTCATTTGCCAACAGGACGGAGAAAACGTTTTTTAATGTGTTTTCATTTAATCCACGCTGGCCTTGTAATCCTGGGGTCTCGGGTTCGATTCCCGGCGGTGCCCGAATTTATAACTTGTGTTGGGCAAGGCCGTGGTCTAGGCAACACGGAGTTTTCCTCCG
>NW_019060584.1:10886-53497 GCF_000696155.1 Zootermopsis nevadensis | reverse complement strand
TAGAATATAAAGTCAGACCTCAGTACATGAAACTTTTATCCCAAAGAACTACAGCGCTTCGTCACTTGGAGACTAAGACACTTCCCTTATCACCATCTAATCCGCACTTAATAACCCTTTGATTGTAACTACTTTTCTGGCCCTCTTTCTAAAGGTGCTTAATTTACAGGGGAAAGACTCTAGCACGCCTGGAGGTAATTGGTTCCAGCTTCTTATGGTCCTATTTACAAAGGAATATTTGCCTACATCCGTTCTTTGTTTCCTAGTCCTAATTTTCCGAGTATGATCGTCCCTGCCCAGGTAGCATGGCTTTAATAATCTATCCTCTATCATTTTCCAAGCCCGGTGGCCATACCAGAGAAAAGGATGGGAGAAAAACATTAAAGTGGTTCTTAGGGGGACGATTTCGGAGAATCTGTATGACTCTGACAGATCGATTTTACCAGTGTTTTTCGACTTTGAAATATAGATCGATTATTGAACTCAATTGCATTCAGTCTCTGCTCTGTGGTTCCCTCTATCGAAGACGAATGAAGTAATATAGTTACGGCTACGACAGCTGTGTAGGACACATTGCAAGCTTTGCAACGGTATGTGATGTCAGCAAGCTGGTATGAACGGACTTCTGTAGCACATATCTGCTGTCAGTCAGCCGCGATTATGGCTTCGAGTAGCAGACGTTTTTTGTCTCCCAAGCAGAAAATCCTCCCACAGCACAGTATAGAATTCCGATTTAAATGCTCCCACGCTGAAGGGACCCTACTATTATACGTAGTCGCCTTAAAGTTGGAATTGCAATACGCATTGCTGGTGCATTCGTTCATGTTGTTAGTCAGTTTTCCTTAGCTCGTTGTCATTGTTCTACTGTAACTCTGCCAAGTTTCAGTTTGACCGCCATTCCGCTAAACGTTCTCTACTATAGTCGGCGCAGAAGTTTTTGGCCGGTGTAGAAGCTGGCGGACGGGCCTACTCTGTGTACCTGAGGTGGCACGGTCAGCGTATTTCTTTTGTTTGGGCTCCTCGGTGCAGTCAGCAAAAGAGACTCGCTCCTAGCTTTCCGCTTGAAAATTCCACCGGCCAAAAACTACTGCGCCGACTATACAAGCAGGTTCGTCTGGATTTTACCACGCAGCGGTGTCCCAGCGTTAAATTGAGGGAGTCATATGGGGTACGGTAATTATAGGGAGGGGACGATAATGTACTATTGGGTTATTTACTATGACTCTGCCATCTGTAGACAAATATGTAAAATATCACAAACTCCGTGGAGAGTCCTTTTTGAGAAGTATGTACAGTAGCCGTGATACCTCAATCAGAGTAGTGACTAGCTACGGGCTGGACGACCGGGGTTCGATCCTCGACAGGGGCAGAGGATTTTTTTCCCCTCTAGCCTCTGCTTCCAGACCGGCTCTGGGGGGCCCCACCCAGCCTCCTCTACAGTGGGTACCGGGGTCCTTTCCCGGGGGTAAAGCCGGCCGGGGCTTGATTCTGACCACTCACCCCCATCTAGTGCCGAGGTCAAGGAAGGGAGGAGCTATACCTCCACTCACCCCAAGCGCCTACATTGCGTTTAGTGGGACAAACTTAACAATGGTCTACAGCAGTGGTATTCAACCTGGGGTACGCGAAGACATCCTAGGGGGTACGTGAAATTAAAAAAATATATATATTATTTTATGATAAACACTGAATAGTCAGTAATGTAATTTGTTTAATTTATTTTAGATGTAGATTATATACTATGTATAACTTGAATCATACACCAACAACTTTGGGGGTACAAAGTTGAAGAGAAATTATATCTGGGGGTACGCGAACAAAAAAGGTTGAATACCACTGCTCTACAGAAAAATATTCGAGGTGTAATCAGACAAGCGAAAGAAAAGTGAACCAAGGAAAAATATGCCGAATATATTCCAGAAATTAGTGATGACTCTGGACCACATATCACTGAAACCGTTAGATGATGACGGGATTAGCGGTTGACGAAAGTGTACAATTTCATTTATGATGCAGGAAACATTCATTATGAATGGCTTAAAATACACATTTATACCTCCCCCCAAAAAATCCAGTTCAAAAAAAATGTGAGGATTATAGAACAATTACCCTCAAAATTACTGTTGAAGATCATTCATAGATGAATATACAGACTATGCGAAGAGAAGATTACTCGCACCCAGCTTGGATTTCGAAATGCTCTGGAAACAAGGGAGGCAAGTATTAATTAAGCGCTGCAGGGATGCCAACTGTGATGTATATGCGTGTTTCGTTGACTACCAAAAGGCCTTCGATAAAATTCGGCGAAAAGTGCCTGTTCAGAAGACATAAGAATAAGGCGTGGTGTTAGGCAGGGATGCAATCTATCTCCAATTCTATTCAATCTCTTTTCGGAACATATATTCGAAGAAGCATTGGAAAATGTAAACGCTGGAGTGCTTGTGAATGGAGAACGATTAAATAACATTCGGTACGCAGACGATACTGTAGTGTTCACCGACTCTCTGGAAGGTCTTGAAGAATTAATGGATCGTATTGTGAAGGCCAGTACCAACCACGGCTTAGATCTTAACATCAAAAAAACAAAGCTCATGGTCATCAGTTAAAATGCTGTATTACCTGGTAAGCTGGTAGTTAATAATAAACAAATAGAAAGTATAGAAATATACATACTTGGGCAGCACAATTAATGACCAGTGGGATCACTCCTTGGAAATAAAGTGCCGTATCGAAAAAGCCAGAGCCACTTTCATCAAAATGGGATCAATGTTCAGGTGTAGAGACTTAAACTTAACCAACAAGTTACGACTACTCAGATGTTATATTCTCTCCGTGCTTTTATACGGCGCTGAATCGTGGACGTTGACGGAAGCTTCTTCTAAAAAGTTGGAGGCCTTCTAAATGTGGTTGTACCGACGTATTCCCTGGATTGACCGTGTAACCAACAAAAAAGTTCTCGAGAAACTCCGCAAAGACGTTAAAGAGGTTAACACGATAAAAAAGAGAAAGTTGGAATATTTCGGTCATATCATGAGAAATAGTTATAGATACGGGCTGCTTCAGCTGATAATCCAGGGAAAAGTATTCGGAAATAGAGGACCTCCTGGCTACATAACCTAAAAACTTGGCTCTAGATGTCAACTGGAGGGCTGTTTCAAGTAGCAGTCAGTAAATTTCAAATTACTATGCTGATCGTCAACATCCGGAGCGGATAGGCACATTAAGAAGAAGAATACCAATTTTAGCATTATATTTCCATCTGTGCTTAGGTATGCTGAGTAGTCTTTTTTCCTTCATGCGTAACAACCAAAATTATGTATGCATTTCTAATCTCTCCCACACGTGCTACAAACCCTGGTCATATCTTCCTGCTTGATTTGATGCCAATATTATTTAGTGAAGAATACAGACTGTGGAGCTCTTCATCATGTAATTTTCTTGTCTCCCAGCACTTCATTCCCTGAGGTCAAAATATTTTCCTAAGCACCCTGACTTCAAACTCTCTTGATCATGAGAAACCAGGTTTCACACGTATACAAAAAATTGGTTAAGTTATAGTTTTGTATATTTTAATCTTTATGTTTTGAGATACCGTATGGAAAGACAAGAATGGGAAATACACCAGACAAATGTTTACATACACAGATTTTACTGTATGTATATTTAAACTCATTTAATTATTCTGACTGGTTCCACTAGTATACCAAATTCAAAGGCTTTCTTTATTTCTGATGTACAGTTCCATCACACTCACATAACCACTCCCCCCTCCCAAATTGGACAAATAGAGAACAGCTGATCAGAATGGATATATTACATTGATCATCATAGATGTGTTGTTAGATCCATCTTGTAGCATGTATTTACTTTAAAATAAACTCTCTATACCACTAAATACAAGAAACAAATATTAAGAGAAGAGGTTTCAGGCACCTAAAAAAATGTCCTGTGACTTATTACAGAGTTTCAATAACCATAGAAAAAGACATATGAATATAAATATGTATCATACAATAAAATCTTCTAGGCCCATCTACCGTGTCAGACGATTAAAACTTGCAGACGGTAACTGATGGCCCTAGAAGATTTTGTTAATGACAGCTGAAATGAAAGCTTCACATTATGTATCATATAATACACACATGTTTCAGTCTGTAGCAGACAGATCTATGTAAGTCAAAGCCGCACAATATAACATTCATTTCTAATGGTTGAAAGGTGAAAGACTAACATTTTGTAGAACCATCTTCATACTCACCCTCGGGGTACTAAAGTGGTCGGAGAACAAACCAAACCAAAAAGCTAACTATCAGCAGAGTCCTGTGCAAGAGCGAGACATTGTCCCTTGTTAGGTTAAACCATTCCTGTTTACAAAATGCATTGCTAGAAATTGTAAACAGTGCCTTAAAACTAAAATGGGAGGTGTCCTTATGCTAACAGGAATTTTGTCATGGCAGAAAGCCTGGACGGTGGTCTAGCGGTTAGAACGCTGGCCTTGTAATCCTGGGGTCTCAGGTTCGATTCCCGGCGGTGCCTGAATTTATAACTTGTGTTGGGCAAGGCCGTGGTCTAGGCAACACGGAGTTTTCCTCCGTGGCATCCCAACAATTACTCCATTCACACACAGAAGAAGGCAATGGCAAACCACTTCTGGATCATCTGCCAAGAACGTATATGAACAGGTCCCAGTCCAAGAAAAGGATGGAAGGATCCTGTTCATACGGACCTGTCGTCAGACAGAACACTAAATAAATAATAAATAATGGAAACTAGAGGCTATTGTTACTGGTTGGAGGTTATCACATCAGGCAACTTGTCTTTTGTGAAAAGGATTTGGTTGGATGGAATATCTTTGCTTGTTGGCCTCTGCGACTTGTGCGGGGAGGAGGGGGTGGGGCATCACTTCAGTCTGGACTGCGTCTACAAAATAAAATTGGAATGCTTCAGTATAAAACTCATAGTTAGTACTCCTCACCTAGCATTCTACATACTTTGTATGAAGAAAGTCAGAACACAACACACGGCAAGAAATTCATGCATTTGTCCTTTAAATGACTCACTGGAAGAGACTATTTGGGGAACTAGTGCATACATGGAAGGCTAATAAATGATGCTTTATGCTATGGAGTTAATAGTAAAAGTAACACTTTCTTTCTGTAGAGATAAGCTGTGAGCCTGGTTCCATCTTCAAAGATGACTGCAACACATGTCGCTGTTCAGCAGATGGAAGTCGAGCAGCTTGCACCCACAGTATATGTTCACCATCTGTCAGGCAGAAACGTGGTAAGAACATTGGAAATACGTGACTGAGTTGCTATCTGATACTTGCTGGTCTGTACCTCTTTAGAACAAATCTGCTTGCATCTGTTATTCATTTATCATCTGATCTGTATTTCAAATTTTTGTTAATTAATACTTTATATACGAGATCATTATTTTGTTGCTTGTTTTGTATGGTTCTGAAGTATAGTTTCTTAAGTCAGTGAAAATACATAACTTGCAAGTATTTGAATATAGTGCTCAAAACAATGCAGATTAATTCAGTACGGAATAGAGAAAATCATATGCTAAGACATTTGTGTGATTAATACAGCTTACTCCTGTTTTACATTTTCTGAGGTACTCATGTATTACAATGTTTTTTTTTAAAAACTCTAGTTTATCCAGGATTATACTAGTTTTTGGAGTCGGACTAAAATTGAAAGTATTCTTAGGAGGTGAACAAGGACTCTATTTTATGAGAAGGGAGAATCAGTTCAGGTTGCATATCAATAGGTGCCTTAATAGTGGGCCCTACAACTCTGTATTTCTATATATGAGCAAACAATCCTACCATTAGGAATTTCACGGCACATTCTTTTGAGGTTTCCCATCACATGACATTAAATCCACAGAACTCACAGTTTCACTTACTTTTCACTACAAACTGTACCATACCAGACCCCCAGTAGAAAATTTCTAGTAAATTTAACTGTAACATCCATTATCAGACACAACTGCTGTAAATATGGACTTCATAATTTCTGTACTCTTACTAGCTTAGGCAGATGGCATTACTTATTACTTTAACCTCAGACCATTTAGAGCGGCTATCTACAATTATTATTTTAATCTGTTCCTCATGGCAGAAACCAACATGCATTCTCTCTCACTTCCTTTTTGGGCTAGGCCTACAAACCCACCAGTACATCGGATGCAGATCTCTGAATGCATAACACACAATAGAAGTACTCACATAATGTTCTAGCTGTTTGTCCATCGGGCCACTAGATGCATCCCCGAGCTACAACTTTCATTCAGATGCCACCCAGATAATGATCATGCAGTCAGCTCATTATTTGAGATTTTGATTGTTCACATACATTTACCCTAGTTCACCAAGTGATTAATTCAAATTTATTACACGGTTCTAACTTGCAATTAAAATTAAATTCGAGTTTAGATGAAGCTTCAGTGGGCCTCCCTTGATAAGCATTAGGCAACACTCCAGATAAATCAGGGCGTTGTTTATAGGCCTTAGCGATTTCTAACTGTGTCAAAGGGAGATCAACAGCTCTAGTACATATTGCATTCTCAACATTCTTAATGGGAGTGACTTCATTATTTGGAGATCTGCTAAGTAAATCTGTATGAGGTGCATTCTCAACATTCTTATACAGGTTGTTTCTGATTATATACCCTAAATGATACGGGAGCTTCAGGACATGAATATGAAACAAAACAGTCCAGTGAACATAGATCTGGAAATACTTCTGTAACAAATACGAGGGCGTATGTTCCATCATGTAGGAAATGTGAAATGCTTAACTGAGGGAGCATTTACTTGTTAGACATATTATTATAAATTCATGAAATTCCCTTCATGGGTATGAACATAATAACAGTATGAGGCTCAAATATGTTCAGACATCCTTGGTACGTCATGAATATTATTTGATTTATCCTGTATGCATTGCTAATGTTGCCGTCTGGTGTCTTCGGTGTTGACACGAACAACATTCTTCATGTAACCTGAAAAGTAAAAGTCTATGGGATTAAGTCTGGTGACTGTGATGGCCACGATATATGAGCCACGGGACTATGGCCAATCTAGGCCTGGCATTATGCCTACCTGACCACCCATTTACAGCCATGTACACCATCATGCAAGAACCACATTTGTTATCATGTGCACAACATAACATCCTACAACAATTGATATGAATGCCTACGGAGAAATCGAAGGTACCAGAGACCAGTGAGGTTTGTTGGTAAGATACACTGAACAGTGAGATGATATCCTGAAATTCTGGCCCACACATTTAACAGCTTAATGCATCATGAACAAGCTGTGAAACACAATGTGCTTCTCTGTATATCTTTGTAGGGTCATTTCCAATGAACACAGGTTAACTGGACCTTTCAAACTCATACTGACATCCTGAAGCTTCACTGTCATTCACGGCACATGATTTAGAAATATCCTCTCTATGATATTAGAGTAGAATTAATTCATCAAGGCATACTGCTGCAACTGCGTGGCCGCACCACTTCTCTGGGACCAGAAATTATTGTAAATGAGCTGTGATCTGTTACAAGTTGAAACTTTTGACCCCACAAATACTTATTTTTCATAATTAAACAAATTATAGTGGCAGTTTCTCTTTATACCTGCACATATTCGCACTCGGCATGTGTAAATGTTTTGGAAGCATAACTCACTGGACATTCTTCCCCATTGGGCATAACATGAGAAGGCACTGTATCTGCCCCAAATATGGGACATATCATAGGTCAACCGTACCAGAAGGTCAAGTGAGAATGATACTAGTAATAAATTACTGAGCACCTGGATGCATTACCTAAATATATACTTCTAATTAGGTACCCACACCTGTGGCACTGTCCATTTTAGCAAGATAAAGGAATACAAAGGTTTCAGTAACATATAAGCATCTGGAAAAAACTTACTATAAACATTAACCATTTCCAGAAAGGATCTAACAAGGAAATGATCTGGTTGGTCAGGTCGAAACCTCACCTGAAATTTTTCTCATTTACAGAGCCCATCTAGTAATGATTGTACACAAAATTTCAATATCCTTCTTAGTGAGATCTGATGATAATCACCTGGTTTCAGGAAATGCCTGTCCAAACATTGAAATTGTAAGAAGCCCAATGTTGAAGAACATTTTTGTTGGTGACCACGTAGCCATAATCAAGGCCTACCTTTAGATCCCTTTTCACACACAGCCCCAGGGTCCATAAAGAATACTGACCTCTTTAATTAAGGTACTGACCATATAAATGGGCCTTATAGGCACCCTTGTCAGGGCCTCCCTCAATTTGAGTAGTGCAATGTAACCCAGGTTTCATTAGCCCCCAGTACTACCTTGGCCTCTCCTTGGCTTTTAAGTTTTCTTCTGGCATTCCAGACACTTAGCCTGTGCCAGATGATGCTTCTCTACCTTAAGGTTACATATTACTCATCACCTTTGTCCACAGATCTGCTGGAACTGCCACCTCTCTTTGGTGGTATACCAGAGTTATTGGCTCCCAATTCACAGATCTGCTGGAAATTCAACCCCCCCCCCTCCTCCCATAGTGGTATGCCAGACCTACAGGCCCCCCAATTCACAAGTACGCTAGAGAAGCTAGCTACCTTTGATGGTATGCCAGAACTACAGACTCCCTACTAAAAACAGTCAACTTACAAATGGAAAGTGTATATCAGATAAACTCTATACCCTTCTAATGGCTTCTGCCACTACTCTTTGATTCTCATATTCCGTTATCATTCCACAAGAACCAGGGAACAAAAGTCACCACCTACATAGCCCCACGCAAGTACATGGCATTGATATGCCAGGAGCTGCCCGGTGCCTTAAAGTGCAGTTACCACTTGAGCACGATACCTCACACCTTGGCTTTTATGGACCAGAGCCCTGTTTGCCATCTGAGGACATTACTCCTCTGCAATGAGGACACCAAGGGATGGATTTTGTAGGGGTTGCTGAGGTACACCTGTGCCTTAAGCTGTTCTACCAATTTGTTGAGTAAATGTCTAACCAAAGACTCAGTTTCTCATTCTTTGCTTCTAAGAACCTGTCCACAGATCACGTTGTACAAACCCAGCATTAGCTGTGCTCAAGAAACGCACTCATAATCACCATTATAACAGAAAAACTAAAACTTAACAGTCTTTTGGAGTGAAGTGGACTGATTACATGAGAAAACTGGACAACACTGGTAATTACATTTAGCAAGCAGCATGATGATAACGTAAAAAGGGACACATTATTATTAAAACCAAATATGAAACTCTCGTCCAAATAAGGAAACATTTATTTACTGATTCCTTTACTAACATCTTGTAGAATAAATAGGCTATAACAACACTGCCACCATGAAACAGAAATGGAATTATTAGCATTATACAGATGGCACCATTGCAGGTAAATTCCCATGAATCAATGCACTATATTCTTAATGCTAGATGCACCATCATGTCATTACGGTGAGCAAATAATGAAGAATACTGCATGTTGAATTTGGAGCTTGGATAGGTAACATATAAAATATATAAATTTCCTTATACATTCTTTCCAACTCATCTTATGTTATTTTATTACTCAGTGCCCCACATAATCTGTGTTGTTGACAAAGTATCATTAAATAAAGTAGAACCAACCAATCAACCAGAGTTAAAAATACACAAACTTGTTTGCCGCTCAGCTCCCAGAGATGGAGAGCGGTGTGAGCCTGGAACAAGATTCATGGATGAGTGCAATATGTGCATCTGCTCACAGGATGGCATAAAAGCTCATGCATCATGCACCATTAACATATGTAGGAGGATCAAGAGAGGTAGGAAGAGATGTGTACAGACAGATGCATGGATTGCATTTTTATATGCATGTTGAGTTATGTAGAGAACTCAGCAAGCATGCTCTGTTTTGATGTCCCTCACTTCATGCAGAAAACATTTCTACGCCACCAAAATGGCAAAATTGTGATTATTTATAAAATTCTCACTACTAACAATAATGGAATGAGTAGTTTTCAGCCTGTTTTTCTTGATTCCTGGGTTTACTCAGTCCTTAAAATTGTCTGCCAAAAGTGTCTTACTAAAATGGGGCTACTCCACACAACCCATAAGATAGAGGGAATACAGCAATGGGGGGGGGGGGGGGGGGGCAAAGAAAACTAGACATCAATTCCCTTTTGAAACATTTAAATCATTGATACAAACAAATACTTAGTCCAAGACCATGTGCACATTAAACAACATGGCTCTGAGATTAGCCAAAATGAAATTTAGTTATGAAGAATTTCAAAGTCCAAATATGGGTACACTAAATGAAAAGAGACTTGCCAAATTAATAACAGTACATGGACCAGACGTAAGGATGTTCTCCTGGATGTTATCCGTTGTCTGGGATAGAGACTATATCTACAGCTTTTTAGAACCTTTTTCTGTCTCCATATTCAGATTATAAAGAAGGTGGGAGAATAAATACCTACTCAGTCAGGTAAACTGAACAAATTTATAGTCCTAATTGGGTCAAAGTAGAGATCTACTGGAAAAAGCAAAATGGACAGACTCTTAAGAGATTTCTCAACAATTGTAACTAGAAGGACTCAGACAGTGAAATCTGCTATTTAATGACAATGATGATGAATTTAAATATGTGCCAACTGATTACATAATAATTATGGCAATACTGATTCAGTTCTCAGTATGAAATATGTAACATCCATATACTGAACCATTCACAATCTCCCACCATGCACGTCCCTTTTTATCACAGGATTTCAAATATTTTCTAGTTGTCATGTTGAAATGTTCAGTTCTTTCATGAATTACATAAGTAATACTTCTGTTCGTACCAGTTATGAAGCATATTTTGATCATCCTATACTAAACATTCACATTCTTGCTCTCTCTCTCTCTTTGTGAACCCATGAAGGTAGGGATATAATGAGTACAGAGATCTTAAATCATATGACCTTACTTTCCTGCATTTTTAATCTGGTGATCTCCACCCAATGCTTTTCTGGGATTGTCATCCCACATAGAAATAATGTCTTCACTGAACCATTTTTATCACATATCATTTAGTTCTCACCAAAACAGAAGTTTGATTTAAAAGATTTAATTTTGAATAAACTCAATGATGTAGAAGTTAAGGGAAAGTACCAGTTATAAATCTCCAATAGATTTGCAGCTTTAGAGAACTCAGATGACAGCTTGGATATTAACAGAGCTTGGTAAAGTGTTAGAGACAATATCAAGACGTCAGCCATGAAAATATGTGATATTACCAACTAAAGCATAGTGGATTAAATACTCTCAGGCTACGAGCCATGTCAGGTGGCTGAACAGTGAAAAAACCAAACCTTCTGCCAACATAGCCTGAGAGTATTTCATCAACGTCAGTCGCCATGAAAGCTTCACTTCATAAAGCACAGTAAACCATGGTTTGATGCTGAGTGCTCAAAATTAATGTACAAGCAGAAGCAGGCTAAATTAAACTGCTAGCAAAACCCAAGACAAATCGATGGAGATTATCTGCAAAGTTTAAAATGTGAAACCAGTAAAACATTTAGGAAGAAGGAAATGGAATATCTGAAAAACAAAATGAACTTGGAACTAATTGTAGAAACAAAAATATTAGAGATTTATACTAACTCTAAATCCCTGGTAGCAGAACTCGTAGGTCCAACAACACCAAACCTCACAGTCCACCTCCCTGAGATCGATCTTGATATTATCATCCCATCTTCTTCTTTGTCTGCTCAGTGGTTGTTTTCCAGAAGGATTTCCCACCAACATTTTGTATGCACTTTTCCCCCCCCCCCCCTTGCGTGCTACAACTTAGCACATTGTAGCCTTCTAAATTTCACTATCCCCACTATGCTAGGTGACCCGTACAATTCACGCAGCTCCTACTTATGTAATATTCTAAATTCCACACTTATTTTATTCTTCCTAGGACCAAATATTTCCTGGGCACCTTGTTTTCAAACACTTGTAATTTACGTTCTTACTTCAAGGTAGGAAACCATGTTCACAACCATACAAGGCAATAGGCAACATTATTGTTTTATTTATCCTGATCTTTAGTGTTTTGGATAGCAAAGGAATGAAAACAGCTTTGAATTGAATCAAAACAATGTTCCCCATTTCAGCACGGACCTCATTTCTGTTTGTTGTTGTTTCTAAATACTTAAATTCTGAAATATTTTCAAAAGATGCGTTACTTATAATTACATTCGGCAGTTCTTGCTGACGTTGATCCCGTATTACACCCATGTATGTAGTTTTGTCTGCATTAACTTCTAGGCTTATTTCTTTGCTAGCCTGCAGGAGAGTTTCTGCATTCTTGGTTATGGTACCCACACCATCCCCCAGAATATTCACATCATCAGCATACCTGGTGCAGATCATTCAATTCGAGCCCTTCCTGATTCCCTCTGACCTTCCTGATGACATGTTCTAGAGTAAAATTAAAATGCATTGAGGATAAAGCATCCTCCCATCCCCGTTTTAGGTCATTGTACACTGGGAAGGGATCTGACAGAAGGTTATCTGTACGAACCGTACGAGATACCCTGTCCATACATCTTTTAATTTTCCTAACAAGTTTCTTTGGTATTCCAAACCCAAAATGCCACACAGTACCTCTCTTCTCAGTCACATGCCTTCCCAAATTCCATAAATAATTGATGTACCGACCCATTATATTACCACTTTTTCTCTAATATTTGTCTAATGCAAAAGATCTGATCATTAGTTGACCTATTCCAGTGAAATCCATATTGATCATCCCTGATAGTTTCATTCATAAATGGTGTTAACCGTGCCAGAAGAATATTCGATAAAATTTTGAACGACGTTGACAAAAGAGAGAAACCTCAGAAGTTACTGCACTCAGTTTTGTCCCCTGTTTTATTGGTAGGGAAAACAATTGATTCTTTCCGCTGTTGTGGGAGTACTTCCTGGTTCCAAATCGAGACTGTAAGCTTGTGTATCTCCAAGTGCAGTGTCCTACAACCTGCATGGATTAGTTGCTCTTGAATTGAGTTGATGCCTTAGATTTATAACGTTTTAATTTCTCAATGGTAGTTTCAACTTCATTAAGGCTCTGTTCCGAGATGAAGGCTCTGCTGTACGTACTTCAGGCTCTTTCAGTTTATCAGCTAAGTAACTGTTTAGTATTAGAGATTTTTTACATAGGCATAAAAGGATTTAAGAAAGGTTACCAACGTAGAATTAATATTATCGAAGATGAAAATGATCATCTGCTCGCAGATACCAACAGTGTATTCAATAGGTGGAAAAATGTCTTTAACCAGGTGTTAAATGTTCATGGGATTAATGTTATTACACAGTTAGATATACATACGGCTGATCCATTAGTGCTATAACCTAGACTTATCGAAGTTGAAACTGCTATTGAGAAGTTGAAAAAGTATAAAACCCCTGGTACTGTTCAGATTCCGGCCGAATTGATCAAAGCAGGGGGCGAAACGTTGAGTTCCGAGATGCACAAACTCATTTGCTCTAAATGGAATAAGAAGGTAATGCCATAGCAGTGGAAGGAATCTATTATTGTACCAATTTACAAGAAGGGTGATAAGACTGATTGTAATAATTATTGAGCCCTGTCCCTCTTAACAACCTACAGAACTTTATCCAACATTCTTCTGGCGAGGTTGACTCCATATGCCAGTGAAATTATTGGGTATCATCAATGTGGGTTCTGTTGTAATAGATCTACAACTGATCAGATTTTCTATATTTGCCAGATGGGACAGTCCATCAACTATTTATAGACTTAAACAAAGCCTATGGCTCAGTCAAAAGAGAAGGTCTTTAAACTATTTTGCTTGAATTTGGTGTACCTAAGACTTTAGTCAGGCTAATTGAAACGTGTTTAAGTGAAACCTCTAGTGAAATTTTTGTAGGTACATTGCATTTTCTTACAAAAAAGTTATTGTTATGAATGTAATATTAGAATAATAATAATAATAATTACAGGTTAGAAATGCAATTGAATGGGACACATCAGGTGGACATTTGGGCCTAGGACAGAAGACAATCGGGTATTAAGAAAACTGCATAATGACGAACTTTAAAATTTATACTCCACCCCGAATATTGTAAGGGTGATTAAGTAAAGAAGAATGAGATGGGTGGGCATGTAGCGCGCATGGATGGGTCAAGAGGTGTGCACTGAGTATTGGTTGGGAAGCCTGAAGGGAAGAGATTGCAGGGGAGACCTAGACGTAGATGGGAGGATAATATCAAGGGGGAACTATTGGAGATAGGAGTTGAAAGCGACTGGATATTGTTGGCCAGCCCAGGAGAGGGACCCGTGGAGGGCTTTGGTTAATGAGGTGATGAACCTTCGAATTTTATAAGCCATCTAGTTAGTTTGTGGTTCGTGTAGTCCTATAGGTGGTTCACAATCCCTACGATTACAATCCACAGTTTCAGCCGTTGAAATCATCAGATATGCTTTATTATACAAAATGTATTACATTAGAGCAGATTTGCTGATGTTACGATATTGCATATTAAATACCGTCTACGATTTTTGGGAAATCTGAAGAATTTTACGTCCTGTTCCTTGTAAGTAGACGTACACCCACGTGCGGTATGACATTGCACTCCGAGAAATTCAATACTTGTAAGTAGACGTACACCCACGTGCGGAATGACATTGCATATGGTATAATACGGATACCTGAAAAAACACGTACGTAAAGCGCTCAGTTCTTATAATGAAATTAAATTTGTCCGTCTCACAGACAAATCAGGAGAAAAGATAAGATTGGGTTCGCTTCTATATGATCACGCAACCGTACTTTGATGGTTATGAAATCATATATTCCAGCTGCTTTGTGATGGTTCAGAAGATCACGTAGTTTGTCAACCACTGACTTTTTACATGTCTTGTAAAGATGAGAGAATTTCTTATAGTGGTAGTTCTTGTGAATTATCCCAAGATGTCTCCACGTATGTTGTCTTTTGCCTTATACGATGTAAACGTGAGTAATCACGTGTTAGTGTATGTTATGAATGTCATGTTGGAGTTTCGAATATGGGAATTTTAATTTTGAATATAACTTTTAAAAAAGGGAAGATCTGTAGATTTAAACATTTTCATCTTGTTTCAAATTTCAGATTTTGATAAAGTCTCAGTTTTAAAATTGTAAATCATAACAAATTAAAAATTTGACAATTATGAAAGTTCGAGAATGTGTTTGGGTTACTTGAGGCCAGGTTTTGTGGGATCTGGTTAGGTTAGTGTACGTTAAGTTAGGTTCGGTTAAATCAGATGACAGGATTTTTCCTATAGTATTGCTATGCAATTTGTGATATAGATCATAAAATATGAATTTATATAGATTATTGATATATGAGTCTGTTAGAAAGGCATTAAATGTTTGTTATACCAGGGCCACTCGCATAACCTCAGTGGCTGAAAATGTAATAAAGTAACTGACTTTTCTTATTCAGCAACTTAATGCGTTAATCTTTAGCACCATGCAGTTTATGCATGATCCAGCTAGCCACGCATCACACTAGTATATAGACAGACTGTTAACCTCAGAGGTAATTTCAAACCAGCAGCCATGTAATACAAGGTTTAAATCCATTATTTCCCATATTATGCAGGTAGGTTAACCAGTTAATGAGGCATATTAAAATATGTGTTTTAATGTGGTTTTCTTTTTCTGTTATCTTTCCCAGCACCTGAGACCTGTGAACCTGGGACAGTATTCAAGAAAGATTGCAACACTTGCACATGCTCTGCAGATGGAGGAAGTGCTGTTTGCACTCTGAAAGCATGTCTGCCTCAGAAAATAAGAAAACGAGGTATGTTACATTAATATTAAGATGTGTAGTCACTCTCTGTTAAGGCTTGCTACTGATTTCATATGGAACCATTAGTTTTAATGTATATTATTAGAGAAGATTGTTATGGCACCTTTCCATTTAGCACTTTACTGATTGAAAGATGGGATTATATGGAGATATGTAGTCATTACAATAGAAATAATGTAATGTAAAAGCAAAAGTAAAGCTGTCCCAATATATGTCATGTAGGCACTTGCAGGAAGAGGGGGTGTAGCTCCTAATCATTCTTGACTTTGGCACTAGACGGGGTGAGTGGTCAGCATACGCCTCAGCTTCTGGGTGGGCCCCAGAACTGGTCTGTAAGCAGAGGCTACAGGAAAAATCCCCTGCCCCCATCAGGGATCAAACCCTGGTTGTCCAGTCCATAGCCAGTTACTGTACTGACTGAGATATAAATGCTAATAGGCCTACTATAGGACAGAATTCTTTAACATCAGTTTAAAACACCAAAATAAAATAAGGAACTGGACTGCTCTAACTAACTAGATGGTCTAGGGAACTTGAAGGTTCATCACCGAATTAACCAAAGCCCTCCACCAGTCCCTTTCCTGGGCCAGCAAAAATACCATCACCTTCAACTCCCATAGATACTGGACTTTTCTAGACAGATTAAAATGTAGAACACATGGTCGTGGCATTTGTTTCTATAATCTCCTGTTCAAAAACAAACAGCTTCGGTTTTGGCGCCATTCTTCTATCATGCTTAGTTTCTGAGCTACAGGAACTGCCCTTGCTGGGAATTGAAATAAGGACAGCTTTTGCAGAGTATTGGACATCCTGTTCCCTTCATGGTCCCAAGGAATATGCATTCCAAGTTTGGTGCAAATTGGTTTTTACATTCTTGAGCTAATAGATTCCGCCTGACATCCTCCCATCTACGTCTAGGTCTCCCCAGCGGTCTCTTCCCCTCAGGCTTCCCAACCATTACCTGGTGCACACCTCTTGACCCATCCATGCGTGCCATATGCCCTGCCTATCTCATTCTTCTTGACTTAATCACCCTGACAATATTGGGGGAGCAGTACAGATTTTTAAGCTCATCTTTATGCAGTTTTCTCCACGCCCCATCGTCTTCCCTCTTAGGCCCAAATATCCTCCTCAACACCCGATTCTCAAACACCTGCAATCTACGTTCCTCCCTCTGAGTGAGAGACCATGTTTCGCACCCATACAAAACAACAGGCAAGATTATTGTTTTGTATACTTTAATTTTCAGGTTCTTAGAATTCAGACGGGAAGACAAAATATTTTGAACTGAGAAGTAGCAAGCATTTCTGGAATTTAATCTCCTCCTAACTTCCTCATGAGTGTCATTTTCATTTGTTATTGTTGTTCCCAAATATTTGAACTTTGCGACATTTTTAAAGGATTTATTAGCCACCCTAAGATAATTTTGCCCGCCTGTCTTCTGATGACGAGATACTAACATGTACTTAGTTTTTTCTGAATTTACTTCCAGCCCCACTTGTCTACTAGCCTCTAGTAAAACTTCTGCGTTCCTCTTTATTGTATTTATATCGTCCCCCAATAAATTAACATCATCAGCATATGCCAATAGTTGAAGTTTCCCATTCAATTGCAAACCCTCCTGCCTAGCTTGGACTTTCCTGATAGCATATTCTAACGCAAAGTTAAAGAGCAATGGAGACAAAGCATCTCCATGTTTTAGACCGTTCTTGATGAGGAATGTCTCAGATACATATTTACCTACTCGAATTTTGCTACAGGTTTCATTTAAGCACATTTTTATTAGACTCACTAGCTTCTTTGGTATACCAAATTCAATAAGAATATTATATAACACTTCTCTCTTCACAGAGTCATAGGCTTTTTTGAAATCTATAAATAATTGATGCGTAGTCCCACTGAACTCCCATTTTTTCTGTAGTATCTGACGAATACAAAAGATCTGATCAATCGTTGATCTGTTTCGTCTGAACCCACACTGATGATCCCCAATAATTTCATTCACATATGGGGTTAATCTTGCCAAAAGAATTTTTGATAGATTTCTGTATGACGTTGATAGCAGCGAAATTCCTCAGTAATTACCACACTCAGCCTTGTCCCCCTTCTTATGAATAGGAATAATTATGGATTCCTTCCATTGTTGTGGCATCTCTTCCTTATCCCAAATTAACTGAATAAGCTTATGGATCTTCATATGCAACTTTTTTCCACCCGATTTAATTAATTCTGCTGGAATTTGAACAATACCTGGAGATTTGTAACTTTTCAACTTCCCAATAGCTAATTCAATTTCATCTAATCTAGGTTCTGGCACTGACAGTTCAGTATGTATCTTAATCTTTCATGCAGCACACTATAAAAACACATAATGCAGGTCAGTTTCTGTATTCAATTTCCAATAGTGCTGTGCCCCCCTCCCCCACAAACTCACCCACCCATCTCATCTCATCCCCTCACCAACACTAACGTAATGATACGAGCACATGAGTTAAATATTATTTATTTTAGCATATTTTAGTATTCCTTCTGATTTATATTCAGACGTCACTGTGAAGACCTTGAACACATGACAATGTCATGGCTATATTATCTTTGTAGGGTCAATATTGATACACAAATTGCAGCTGAAAAGCAGAATGCACAAAGTATTGACTTAAATAAGTATTGTAATTGTTATAAAATGGCTTTTAATGAAGACCTACCTTAACAGTATGCTAACACAATGCTAATACAGATGGAATGTGTCCAGAAGCATGTGTACATATGATAAATATTAATATTTTGTGCAGAACTACTTTTACAGAACGTTTGTCAAGAAAACTATCACTAAATACTAGAGTCACCAATAAAATATTGCATTAATTACGTTCTCAGCATAGTCCACACCAACTGAAATTATATTTTCCTACCTATGTCCGCCACGGTGGCCTAGCGGTTAGAACGCTGGCCTTGTAATCCTGGGGTCTCGGGTTCGAATTTATAACTTGTGTGGGACAAGGCCGTGGTCTAGGCAACACAGAGTTTTCCTCCGTGGCATCCCAACAATTACTCCATTCACACTCACACAGAAGAAGGCAATGGCAAACCACTTCTGGATCATCTGCCAAGAACGTATATGAACAGGTCCCAGTCCGAGAAAAGGATGGAAGGATCCTGTTCATATGGACCTGTCGTCAGACAGAACACTAAAAAAAACCCTATGTACTTCACATACCAAGACCATCTTCTCTTCAGTTAGATGATACATGTTGATGATGCAAATAGTATTGAATGGAACTTCATTGTATCTAGTACATATTCTTAGGTCAAAAATAAACAGAGCTGTTGTAGTATAGCTCTGTTAATCCACAATATTTACAATTGTGCAATTATTACTAAGTTACACAATATATAAAATTATGCAGGAGAAAATTTTGGTCAGGGACTTCTTGTAAAATGCCATCTGAAAATGAAAGGACGGTATTAAAATGAATCAAGATGAAATGAGTAGAGATGTCAACTGGACTAATATGGCTCAGAATTAGACCATATTCAGTGATGGGCTTTAGTTCTAGAGATATTCAGTCATTGGGTTTTATTACAAGATACTTAGCTATATCAGTTCAGTGGTTTATGGAGAAGTGTAATGTATTTAACTATCTCAGTATTTTATCAAGTGGTAGTATTTCATATTATAAACTGGGTATCTCAGTTGGTATAGTGACTGACTGTGGTCTGGATAACTGCACAGAGGAGTTTTCCTCTAGTTTCTGTGTCCAGACCGGCTCTGGGGTGACGCAGGCTCGTATACGACGGGCACCAGGATTCTTTCCCAAGGGATAAAGCGCAGCTGGGGCGAGATGCTTACCGCTCAACCCCATCTAGTGCCGAGGTTAAGAATGAGTAGGAGCTATATGCCTCTCCCCCCAAGCGACATACATGGCATATAGTAGGACAGCTTTAATTTTGAAGATTTCTGTCTTCTGGGTTGTTGCGCTGTGTAGTCTGGTAGATGTTAACCAACGTTTCAGAGGTCATACTGCCTCCGTCATCAGGGCAATGAGTATGAAGATTTCTGTCTTCTGGGTTGTTGCGCTTTGTAGTCTGGTCGATATTAACCAACGTTTCGGAGGTCATACTGCCTCCATCATCAGGGCGATGAGTATGAAGATTTCTGTCTTCTGGGTTGTTGCGCTGTGTAGTCTGGTCGATATTAACCAACGTTTCAGAGGTCATACTGCCTCCATCATCAGGGCGATGAATCTTCATACTCACCGCTGTGAGAACCTCAAGTCTTACACAGCTTTAATTTTGCTTTTAGTCTTTAATATTAGCGGTGTTGAACCAGAGTTTTATTACCAGATAGTCAATTAAATTTAATGTGTGGATTGTGGAAATGTATATTTTATTGAATTGGTTCAGGGTTTGATATTAGTAGAGTTGAATCTGTGGGTGTTGTTATTAGAATGTAAGTTAATTTAATTGAATTAACTTTTTATCACAGATGTTGAGAAATGTGTACCTGGCACAACTTACAAGAAGGAATGCAACACCTGTCGATGTTCTGCTGATGGACAAAAAGAAGCCTGCACTCTCAAGTTCTGTGTACCAAATGCAGGTACACTTTCTTAATTCTGGACCACAGAAATAACCACATTGTAATTAACAACAGTGCATACTAAAAGTGCATTTCCTTAGTCTACACCAGTCACTTTGTGTCACCCATGTACAGCAACTGGTCAGTAATGTAGACCAGAGTGTAAAGTTTATGCCCAGTTACAGGCCCATTCTGCATAATGTTAAAGTCATTCAGTACAGTAAGCCTAATTTTAATCAGCTCTAAATTTTTCTCAACTGTTTTCACAAATTTCCCAGATTTAGTCAATTATGGAAATCTGTTCTACATATTCTCAAGCCACACGTTTTTTTTTTGCCTGCATGGGGAACAAGACCATGGCAGAATTGGGAGATGAGGGGACTTCTGTACACACATATTCATGCTCTAGGCATGATTCAAACCCTGTGCTTTGACGTAAGATCTTCTGTACCATAAACCATGTGCCAATTCAGACTAGACATTTTTGAAATACCTAGTCTTATTAAATGTAAAACATGTTTATATGAGTATTTGTTTTGGTGTTTGAGAATCAAACTGAAAGTTCCTTATCTTATTTTCTTTATGTTGTATCGTAAGCATTATTGGTATATTCTGTCTTATCACATCTTTCAGCCAAGATCTTGCTGCCTTCCTTCAGTGGTCATAGGACCATTCTTTCCTCCAAACAATAACTTGAAAAAAGCTGAACAGATTTCCATGAAATTTAGTATCAATTTTATGCTATTTGAAGCTAGTCTATACTCATACTTTTTAGTTTCCTACAATCTGTGATCCTATCATGACATGCTCAAATTTTTGAGAATGTGATGATGCCATTACCAATGATCCTCTGCAGTGATGTCATCTCCCTGATGTAATTCTGCATGCACATAACACAGATTTTCATGAAATTTCATACAGACATTATACCATTGAAGGGCTTAACCAGAATAATACTTTTAATTTTCTACAATCAGCAGTACCAGAATGATGGATTCTCAGATTGTGAGATGGGATGATGATGGTCTTTTATGTGATCATTAACCATCATGTAGTCACATATCAATTCACATGTGAAGTAATGGTGCTGCCATCTGTCAGCAGTATCATAAACTGTTTATGATACCATCTATCAGTGGTCATCTGAACTATCCATGCTACTGAATTCTATCAGTAGCTTTTCAAACTATTTTATGTCACACCCATCAGAAGTGGTGTAGAAAGTTAGTGTATTCTACAGTGTACACGTTTCAGTCTTCTTTCTAATGCCACCAGTTGACCTTTATCATCCAGAAATAAGAGATTTAAACCCGCATACTATGGGGTTGCCTCTCAGACTTTAATTCTGAGGTTAATGGTTTAGTGCAATGGCAGCAAAATAATGCGTAATGCTGTGACACATGGATGACTTTTCTGACCTTTGCTCCCACCTGACAAGAATGAAGGAACCCATTTGTGAGGTCTATAGTAGAAGTGATCATTTTGCAGTGTTCTGTTACTTTTAATGATAGATTGAAGATTCAGATGATGACTGGTAGAGGGATCTGCAGCTTAATGTGGACTTTTAAATATGGTCTGATTCTCATATTCCAGTCACAAAGTATTGACTTTGACAGAGAGCATGGATGTACAGGAAGGCATGTCATGATACAAGTAAAAAGAGTGGGCTAATACATTTTGACCTAATGGCCTAGAGGTAAAGTGATTAAAGATTCAGGTTTGAGACCAGAGAGTTGCAATGTGAATTTTCCAGCAAAGAAAAAAATTGTCAATATGGGAAAAGCAAACCCTCTGCTGTATTGTGATTCAGAGTTGATGTTTTGCTGTAGGTTACTCCTACTATTACTGTGATCATATTCCTATTATAGGAAAGTGGAGACTGTCCTAATGTCTCACAAATTAATTTATTCACTTTTATGGGTAGTCGGAGGTTAGGACGTCGATAATGCCACAAGTGAATGAACTGACTACAAACCAAACAAAGACAAGAACAGAGACCTGACTGTCCAGGGTCCGCATGCTATGAGTGCCTCTACATTTCACTACAGTTTACAGAATGTTTGTATAATGCTTGTAGCGTATAGTAATGAACAGCTCACTCTTCAGTCACAAGTAGATACTCACGCCACATCTCCCAAGCGTTATAAATACAATATTCTCGGAGTTATAAATTAAATTCACAAAGTAGATTACTTGTTAGCATGAATGTGTTATAGGTTAAATGCTAATAGCATTTGTGATGTGTAGAAACCTTCCAACTTCCTGAAGAGAAGATCCCAATGCAGTTATGCACCAGATGTCTGTGTTAACTCAAATGCATGAAGACCTTCTGTCTTCTGTGTATGTGGCTGGATTGGATTCAAGCCTGCTGTAATCTTGCTTTTTGCTTCTTAATGTTACTTGTATCATGCATGGACCATCGTTTATAAAATCAGGCTGCAAGTGCATGAAATATGTACATAATGAATGACATTTGAAATCAAAATTTCTTTCATCTTGTAGTTAAAACAAAAGAAAATTTAACCTTTATCATATGCATTACAGAGCTACCAGCTGGATTTTAGCTCTGGCTTTGCGATTCAGTGGTATGGTGCAATGCAGGGCCAGATAGGCCTCGCATAAGTTTCGTTGTACGGATGATATACATTAAAATAGTAGAGAATTCTTGCTACTATGGAATGTAGTGTTTTTTTTATAATATTTTCCTAATATCAGATGTCAAAATAAATAGAAAGCCTTAACAGTGTTTAGCATAACTGACTAAGTCAAAAATGTTGGAAGACTTACACATATTCTAATTTGAAACATATCGGCGGCCCTCGTCAAGGCATATGTCAAGATCAATTTCTTTTCATGTATCAGAAATTTTTGTACAAATATTGTGCATAACCGCACATATATTATGAAGATAAATTTGTGTGGCTGTGACCTTTGCTTAATTCTCTAATCTGTCCTGTACACATACATTTTATTTAACTGTTATCTTCTAAATTCAGAAAGTGTGTATAAAATAGTTCAAAGCAAAATTTATTTCAAATTAAGTCAAATATTTAAATATGTAGACCAGATAATCCAAAATTTTGTAACAAATTATACAACATTATAGTCAATATTTATTGTACAATTTTACCAACAAATTAAATAAAATATATAGGAATATGTCATTTTAGTGTGAAACTGTGTAGCCTGTGTATTGTATTATATGAAGAAGTTTACTTGTTTTGCAGCAACAATTAAATTTCTTAGTATATATATTCTGGCTTATTGATTAAAATAACAAAAATAATAGTGCATCTTCACTGGGCGATGTGCCACATTGGCGTCCTCTTGTTTGTAACAGATTTTGCCTTATTTTAGCCCCCTTTCATCCCTCCCATTTATCAAAAGTGCCATGAAAGCTTAAAAATATTAACAATAACAAAGATTAACAATATTATAACAAAAGAATTTAATAGATTTTTTAAGTGCACCTTCAGTATGGTACTTGCTGTGAAAACAGTTCATGTCACATACAATATATAATAATTGTACTGATAGGTATGTTAAAGGTTTCTATATTTTGTGAATATTTTAGATACCAGCAAATTGCTTTAAAATATACTTACAAGGTGACAGATAAAGTTTGAAAATACTGGTAAAGGTTGATGGGTATATACATACATACACACTACATGTAAGTGGAATTAAATTCTAGTAAATATTGTACAAGTTTATAAATAATAAGAGCCTAACCTGTAACATGAACTAAGAAAGAATAACTTTATTATTATAAAAATGACTCACAACAGTTTTAAGTGCAATAAATAAAGTATAAGCAATTATTTGTTAATCATATTTGCTCAGCATAATTAAACACTGAAGTATATGAAATAAAATTTAAGAGTTATTAATTGTAATTATGGGATTGCTTCATCACTAGAGAAGTTTCTATGTGAATGAAACTCTGAAGTAACCAAAGACCATTTAACAGAGTCCCTCCTGAGAACCTAGGCTAATAGTTACTCAGCTAATAGGAAATTCTCAGTCTTTTATGGAAGCTGAAGGTTCATTACTATGTTCAGATGAGTCTACAATTTGTCCCTACCTGAGCCAGATGGATCGAGTCCAAACCCCCAATAATTACTCCATTCACACACAGAAGAAGGCTATGGCAAACCACTTTTGGATCATCTGCCAAGAACGTATATGAACAGGTCCCAGTCCGAGAAAAGGATGGAAGGATCCTGTTCATATGGACCTGTCGTCAGACAGAACACTAAATAAATAAAAAATACAAACACAACATAGGACATTGTTCGGACATCACGTGATGGCAGTGGCATTATTCAGTTGTATTTTGCACTAGAACAGTTACAGTTTACAATTACAATTATTTTACATATGCTAGCAAACTTGCTCTTTCTTGGCATATTGCCTGGACCATCCCTTATCTTCTTCCAATCCATTTGCCTTGTGTGATTTTTGCTGTGAGTACACTCTCCTGTGTACTTCCTCAAAGGCCACTTCTTTCTTTCTCTCTCTCTCAGCCTAGCCTTCCTCTCTGATTTCCAACATGGTGACTTCCCAGTGTATCCCAGACCATCTTCTCCTCTCCCCCTAGTTTAAGACTTCAGCCATGAAGATGGAAAAACTTTGGTTCTCTGAAACATTGGTATCTACCTAAAAAAATTGTATCCTTCTGTTTATTAATTCTTCCATATTTTCATTAAATGCTTGCACACAGAAGTGGCCCAATTGCTACGCAAAGTTTCTGAAGAACCATAACAGTGTAGCTCAGGAGCCAAGTGCTGGTCGAAATGGTATTTGGACGATGCCATAAACTTTCTGATGGACTATATTACACTGATGGTGACACTGAATTCAGTGAATGAAGTAGAAGACACAAATTAAGATATGATGGATAATAGAAGGACTGAGTAAGATAATAAACAGCTGAAGATGTACAACTGGTATAAGGGAAAAAGGAGAGATTTTGGGCAAAGAGGAGACAGGAAAACAATGGAGATATTTCCATTGGGCTTTCAGTATTTTTTATGTAGGCAAGAAATCTACAATGCAGTAAGGATATTAACTGATATGTTGAGGAGTATAGGATGGCAGATGAAATGAAGGGGCAATGAGAAGAAAGATCAGAGGGGTGGGTACCGACCATTCATGAGGTGAAAAGGTCTGGCTGGTATGTGTGGTGACGGGTGACATCATACCACGCAATAGATGGAAATATACACCCTAATCAAACATACAATGCTACTATCCATTTGAAAAAAGTTACTTACACCTCAGTAGTTTTATTCTGCAAGTGTTTATGCCAGTTCTGATGTGTCAGTAAGATTGGAATCCAAGTCATTGTCACTACTGTTGCTGCACATGTTAATTCATAGCAGCTGTGTATTTTGTGATGAAAAATAAAGCACCCCTCCTTGTACCAACATTTCAAAGAAGTGTAGGGATCTCTTCCCAATTTTCCCAGTATAAAGAGTCACGTAGCTGGCAAACATACAGTATTCAGATTATTGTAGGAGAAGGAAGACAAAGTAATGAAGGAAATTAATAAATAGATGAGGTAAAATACATATGAGAGTAGATCCAAGTGTGTGGAGAGGAAATTACAGATAAGAAAATGAAGGAATTGCAGGACAGGAACAGATAATTTTATAAGATTTCATAAGAAGAAGGATACACAACTATGGAGCAAAATAAGGATTTGACGCAGGGGAAGAAACAGGGAAGAAGTAGATTTCCTCTAGCATTTGCATCCAGAGGTCTACCCAGCCTCCTGTGCAATGGGCACTGGGGTCCTTTTCTGGGGGTAAAGTATGGCCAGGACGTGACGCAGACCACTTACCCCTATGTGCCTAGGTTAAGAATGAGTAGGAGCTATACACCTCCCCCAAGTGCAAACATGGCGTGTGGCAGGACAGTTATACATCTTTTTATTGGGCAAAGGGGGTCAGTGAGTGGGGCTTAATGGAAGAAAATTTATTATTGAGACATGAAATAAGATGGTATGCTACGCATGGTAGTTTAGGGTAAAGGGGACAAGTGAGACCCTGCTAATTATAGGTGAATTTTGTTGCCTTCAATTATATCAAAGGAACATACAGGAGTATTGGTGAGGAGATTAAATGACTGGATAGAGAAAAGGACTGTTATTTCAGAATGCCAGATGGGATTTGGAAAAGGAATTAGGATGACTAATAAAGTCTATCTAGGGAAATTTGTGGACTTGATTGCAAGAGGATTTGTGGTGGAAACTGGGTTAGGAAAGAGATATCAACGTAATTAATTGAGTGAGGCAAAGAAATCGGTAGGATTGTGAAGACGACATTAAAGTTGTAAGATATTGAGCACTGGAGGAATTTTATTCGAATATTGGATGAAGACGGGTGCTTGCTGTCACCTGAAATAGTTAATATAATGTATTGATAACATATTGGGTAGGCCAGAGACAGCCAACACCTATCCTGTAATTAGACAGAAGCAAGTAGTGGAATTTCTCTTTGCAGATGATCTGGCAGCGGGGGTAACAACAAGAATAGGACTACAAGTGGCAATCACCTATATGAAAGACTTGTGAAGCCTAAAGAAGGGAGTGAAATTGAGTGAAGGATGAGAAATGGCTGTCGGGTAGAGAGGAGGTATTAAAGGAAATAAAATAGTGGGGGTAAATGGTAGAAAGAGAGGAAAAAAGATAGTAATTTGGGGAAAAGTGAGCTTCAAATTGTATTAATATACATGTAGCTAGGGCACCGAACATCATGGTCAGAATATTAGAACAATTATGTAACTCACTAACAGAATCACACATGATGACAGGGGTAGAAATTTGGAGACTGGAAGATGGATGGAAGGAAGTAGTGAAAGTTCAAATAATAATTCAGATGCCAAGCACAGAAGCAAATGGAGTGTGCATGAGAGAACTGGAAAGAGCAAATAGGAAGGAGAAAGTGGTAATAAGAGTACTGAGATTTTGGTAAATATTTGGGGAAATTGATGAGATGAGACTACTAGGAGATAGATTAAAACAGCAATGTTACGAGAAAAGGAACATTTGCCTGAATAGTACAAAATAGGAATGAGAAATACTGGGTATGGCAGAAAGGAATGACAGAATTGTATGGAATGAAGTAAGTAAAAGGTGTAAAAGAGAATATGAAAGCAAGTAAGAGAGAAAAGATCACTCGTATTTTACAATGAATTGAAGAGTAATTAGGAGAAAGAATTATGCACAGAAATATATGCCCGGGAGAGGTACGGAATGGCTGAAAATGGGTGTTTGGAGGTAGAAAAGGGTGTGTGGTGTAAATATTGAGTAAAATTTGAACGCTAGACAAGGTAGTCATGTTCAACACTGTAACTCAAACCAACAGACTTAATAAATGTCAATAATTGACTGTATGTAGCACTGTAAACAAATGTTTAATTTAGATTTGTATTTATTAATGTACTAACACACAAATATAAAGATTTATGGGGCATAAATAAACTTATGAATGTGTTGTCATATTTTTCTATTAGTTATTTATTCCTTGGTGCTCAGTGCAGATTACATTCGTTTTAAGTCATTCGTATCAAGAACTAGTGAATTAATAACTAGAAAATTATTTATATGAACTATGCTAGATTTTATTTGATCTTAAACAGACAAGCTGTTTTCTGTTGTGTAATTAGTAGTATTTTGTACAATTTGGTCCATTAAATATTTCAACAAATCATCAACAGTTTCCAGTGGCATTTACTAGAAATTTTAAAATTTCCCAGTCAGGACTCAGTTCAATAATTTAATTTTATAAAGTATTTTTATCATTCCTGTCCTGAACACATGGACAAACCTCCTGCTATTAGGGTCTTGTTACACCTCCACCTTCATAACAATAACATCCTCTGGCATCTTGTTCAATATGGACTAATTGGTGTGTGCTGGTGACTACGGACTGTGCATGTCTCGTTCGCTGACACCTTTTCTAACAATGTGTTGTTTAGTCCTGACTAACCAGTGTGTATTACAGAAAGGTAATGATCATAAACATTTATGTGTATTTGTTTCATTAATATCCATGCAAAGCTTTGATTAATCTAAAAACTACAGTTAAATTATTGTAAATGGCATGTGAAACACAGGCTTGTTTGTTGTCCACAAACTCATCTCTGCACAGTCATGCTGTAGACCAGTGCTTCCCAAATCTGGGTAAAAGTGGTGTTTCTTTGGGTAACGACACACCCATTTCTGTGTGACTTGACAGAAATCCATGATAGTGTTAATGGTTTTGCAGAGTAAATGATGGAGCTTAGGTCAAACAGTCAGTGCAAAATGTTATTTGTAGGAAAAAAGGACCTTTTGGAGTCTTTCTGGTTAACAATTCACGATTAATATCCAGTGTTATCTTGGGAGGCCGTGATGCAATTATTGCAGTTTCCGAGCACCTACATGTGTGAAGTGGGATTTTCCACTCTTGCCTTCATAAAGAGCACAACCCCGAATACGATGAGAGGTCTGCTCTGTCTCCAATTGCTCCAAATTTTGCGGAACTAGCAAATAAGACGGAGCAGTGGCGTTGTACTCATTTGCTGGTACCTGGGTGATGAAATATTCATGGTGAATAATTACCAAATTTTTTGTGGCTGCTAAAATGTTTAAAATTAAGACATTGCATAAAAAATATTGTTTGCTTCCTACTTTTACCGATCTCTCTTCACTTGTCATATATGTTTCCTGTGCAGTCAGTGTTTTACCTACATTGGGTAAAAAGGACTTTATGAAAAGCAATTTTGGGTAATGAAGGAAAAAGTTTGGGGAGCAGTGCTGTAGACCATCAAAATGTGCGTGAAGATATATTACATTTATATCCCTGCAGGGACATAGAACATTTCTTTTCACCACCATTTACAAAATGGCAATAAGGAATTTTCAGTCATCTATTTTGGAGATCTTTCACTAGTAAATGCAGTTAAATTAGCCAGCTAGTGTTTTAAAGTGAAGATGCATGCATATTGCTTTGTCTTCTTAGAATGGTATCAGATAGGGCCTACATTCTTTTCACATGTAAGAACAGCAACATGGCAGTTATAACAGCTGAATGTTGCTGTAAATATTTTTGACAAAGATAGAAGATGAGAAAGTATGACCACCATAAATAAGCCAAACTCAGCAGCAGTACTATCTGTCAAAAGAACATGAATTATTAATCACTGTAACAAATGTACATTCACCATACGTTCTGTGTTTTGAGCACCATATGAAGCTGTCAGAAATATAGAAAGCTAATCTTAACAAGCTCGAAAATTGTGTTTCATATTGGAATACACATATCAACATACGTTCTTTGCAATGTGAATTTAATGGTATTAAAACACCTTGTTCAATAGTTCCCACTTAAGATATCAGATTGCAGCACTTCACAGAAAAAAAAGAAATGTCTTGCTAGAACTGGATCCATCGATTATGGCCGCTGACTTTGTAGGGCCAGATCTCGTCACGCCGTTACAGTACGTCATGCTTAGTCACGCATTATCACGCTTTATAAATCTTCGTCACGTTTCAACACATCGTGATCGCTTGTCATTAGGCCAAAGCAGGTCACGCCTGGTCACGCTTTGGCACACGTGGCCGCTAATTCACGCTTCGCCATGCTTACTTTAATTTACGTAAGGCTTGGTTAATTTTACTTACTTTGCAATACGTTACATGAAGTTTCGACAGTTTAAATTAGATTAGGATTGGTTGGATTAGGTTATCTTTGGTTAGGTTAGGTTAGGTAGGGTTAGGTTATGTTATGTCAGGTTAGGTTTGGTTTTGTTAGGTTAGGTTAGGTTGTTTGTTTAGTGGATTTTGTTAAGTTAGGTGACGTTTGAAAATTTTTGTGACGTTTTAACACATATTGCCACAATTCGTAACGCCGTTACAGTACGTAAAGCCTAGTCACACTGTGTCACGCTTGGTGACGCTTGGTCACATTTTGAAATTATTCGTCACGTTTCAGGTTAGGTTGTTACACCTCGTCACGCCGTTACAGTACGTCACGCGTATTTACGCTTTTAAAACTTTGGCGATGTTTTAACACTTAAGGTGTCCTCTCGCCACGCTTTCAAAGGATATCACGCCTAGTCACTCTTTGTCACTAATATTTATGATATATATAATTGAAGATATTGGAGTGGTCGGCAGCAGCGGTAGTGATGAATCGAGTGGTATGTCAGAAAGCGATGGTTTGTGAGGGGTGGAATTGTTGGAAGACGACCGAAGTGTTGTGAAGATAAAATTATCTAATACCGTCTGCAATGTTAATTTTCTGGTGATGTGTATTTTAGTGAAATCGACTTTACTCAGTTACATACCGTGGTGATATATTGTTTGTAGTGTACGCGGCCAGCTGCCATCCCTTCCAGCAATCTTCTGGTATGTGACTCGCTCCTAGTTTCCAATTCACAATGTTCAGCGGCCAGAAACGCTGGAACGCAGTATACCGATCGTCGTGTGTTGTGGTTACGAGGGGAACCTAGTGTGGTCTACACTTTACAGATGGCACCGCGATTGCTTTTCAAAGACTCAGATGCGTGAGCGCGGGGAGTCAGTTTATTTATGAATAACGAGAATTAATTTTGAATTAGTACCTGACGTTCGAGAATGTGTTCGAAGTGCAAAGACGGTGGACACGTGAATTTGAGACCATTCCTCCAACACGAATAACGATTACGATAATTCGATATTAATTTGAGACGTACGATACTGTGAACATGTGTAAGCAGCGATCTAGTAGACCGTGCACATCAACGAATGACACCTCTGCTATGGCGTTACAGCAATTCACACGATCGTCGAAGAAATCTTTAAGGCAATGCGCTGAGATCAGGATTTGTGGTGCCAACGGATTGCATCCAGTGTCTGAAGAATATTCAAACCACAGGCATGTTTCATGTCGACTAGGCGATGAATTTACCAGGACTTTCAGTTTGGTGTGGTGCATCGTCTAGTATTGTGTGACCGTTCTTGTTTGGACAAACCTCAACATGCTTCAAGAATCCACTGTTCCAGCCTTTCAGCAGCAGAATGGAGATGGGGATATGTATTATCAATAAGACGGGCACCTCCCCATTACCATCATGATGTCAGGACCTATGTTGACATCACTTTTCCCGACCGATGGATAGGACGTAGAGCATCTGTTGAGTACAGCGTTTATAGTGGTTTAGTTCATTGAAGTCTTTATTTCATTCGTTGAATGTGTGTACACTTTTTCGGACGTTCTGTTTATGTTTTAGCCATATACAGAATGCAAACAGGAGATTTAGAGGAATTCATGGGTAAGTTAGACTGCGTTATAAACTATCGTTATATTCCCACAGCTGAATTTATCATCTATGGTGACATAAATACCGATTTTCTTACCGAAGTCACCATAAACAATGCCCGGCTTCCCTGATCGTAACATTTGATCTCACTTGGGGCAGTGTGTGCAGAGGTATGGCAATGATATGAAAATAAATGTGCTCAAGGAAAGGAAAGAATAAGTAAGTTTCATTTAACCTGCTGCCCAATAATTTTAGTACTCTTACAATATTTAATAATTTTAATCTCTGTGCTCTTCAATATTGCCATGCCACTTCATCAGTGGTACTTGAAAAATATGTGGAAAACAGATCCCAGTATTCTGAAATGGACTTTCGACCCTGCACACTTTCTTTGGCACCAACATCCTGATAACCACGAATTGTTAAAAGTATTCATAAAATCATAGCCATCTCTCTGTTGTACAAAATTATGTAAGATACAACAGACCTTTACAATTTCAACTGCAAATTCAGTATCGATGTAGCAAGGTCTGTGCCACATGTTTGACAAAATGATAAAAATGCACATTGATGTGCTCGCAAAAGACAATAGTTGAATATTATTATCTTCTCAGGCATTAAGTTTCTTGCTTCATATGGTCAAAGTAAATTTGTCAACATACCAAATGCTTCATCCCCAACAAACTTGTATGGGACAGGTACATTGATGCCAGACAAGAGATTATGTCATGGTAAACTAAGCAATTTCTTTCTTTTTTCCCCACAGCATTGAATTTTTGAAAATCTTGGAGTAGGAATCTTTTCTATGTCAACCAATGTCAACAATTATGACACAGGAATTGGAAACTGCTACAGCCAGAAGACCAACAGAAAAGTAATTTTTATAATTACAGTACATGCCCACTGATCTTAAAACTCTAACATTTTTTCTGTCAATAGCACTGATACAGTGGGGGAACTGCACTCATTTTTCAAAATCTGTTGTAATTTCTAGATTATGTCATGGTAAACTAAGCAATTTCTTTCTTTTTTCCCCACAGCATTGAATTTTTGAAAATCTTGGAGTAGGAATCTTTTCTATGTCAACCAATGTCAACAATTATGACACAGGAATTGGAAACTGCTACAGCCAGAAGACCAACAGAAAAGTAATTTTTATAATTACAGTACATGCCCACTGATCTTAAAACTCTAACATTTTTTCTGTCAATAGCACTGATACAGTGGGGGAACTGCACTCATTTTTCAAAATCTGTTGTAATTTCTTACAATTTTTCTTTACTTGGTCTCGGCTGCAAGGAATTAATCCTTCGTATCACCTCAAATGTGGATAATTACAGTACATGGATCCACTGCCCACTGATCTTAAAACTCTAACATTTTTTCTGTCAATAGCACTGATACAGTGGCGGAACTGCACTCATTTTTCAAAATCTGTTGCAGTTTCGTACAATTTTTCTTTACTTGGTCTCGGCTGCAAGGAAGCAATCCTTCATATCACCTCAAATGTGGTTACATAGTTTTTGCATTGTTTAATTAGCTGTGGAAATCTCGATTATGTCCGGGTAGTGTATATCGATAATTGAAAAAATAAAGTAGAAATTATATGTACATTGTAGTACGCTATCCCATGTTTGGACTTAATTTTTCTTTACTTGGTCTCGGCTGCAAGGAAGCAATCCTTCATATCACCTCAAATGTGGTTACATAGTTTTTGCATTGTTTAATTAGCTGTGGAAATTTCGATTATGTCCGGGTAGTGTATATCCGCCAAACTGGAACCAGAACTGAGATAACTGAAAAAATAAAGTAGGAATTATATGTACATTATAGTACGCTATCCCATGTTTGGACTTGTTTATTTCAGTTCAGATCTTGTAATTTTTGTAGATTGCGGCCTACACTTAAAGTGGAGACACACATTCTCCGTACCCTTTGCCTAAGAGACTAAGTGAGCAAAAGGTAATTTGAAGAAAAATTATAACTTCTAGAAACACACAAGACCTACAATCCAAGACATAGAACAATAACAATGAATATTTTTCATTTCATTTATGCATATAATAAAAACTTCAGATACAGACCAAAAATTACAATTCAGGATGGTGACTATGCAGCTTTTGAATGATGTTTCAAGATATTGACAGTTATTTTATGTCAGACGTGGACGATTTAACCGTATTCTCCAAGTCCTACGAATAAACGAACAACATTTGTGGATAGTCCTCGACAAGTCGATGTCTGGAGGGGCCATAATTAACTTGGAAAAATGCAATTTTTTTTTACGTGAATATAAAGCTCTCTGTTAAGTTACTGACCAGAACAGTGTATCCCTGGACCCTGACTGCATTGCCCCACTGACAAAATTTCCGGTATCCCACACCTAGCAACAACAGATAAAGTTCCTGGACACTTGCAATGAACATCATTGGTTCGTTGTCAGTCACAATCATAACGTAGACCCTATCCTAACGCTTCTAAATATGGTCAGTCAACATTTTATTGTCAAATGGAAGCAGCGGTCAAGGATTGTGAAGTGCTTTGCGCAGAAGGAAACTTCTTTACCCCGTTAACCAGGGCTATAAAGGCGTTATGCATTAAATTATCAGTTGTACTCATAACAGTGTGAAATATATTCACCCTGTGTCAAGAACTCGCAGTATAATCACTGATTACATTGTGTTGTATTGAAAACTCTGGCTTTGAAAGTTTAGGTTGCAGACAAACAAAATTTCCTGGCTTCAGGTGTTGAACTTGCATGGAGATGTCATTCTGGTGAGATATTCAAGAGGGACTGTAATATTTGCATCTGCTCAGCAGATGGAATTCCAGATCATGCATCCTGTACCTTTTACCTTTGCAGAAGAAATAAACAAGGTATGACAGTTTTTTAAGTGACATGGGGCATGTGGAAATATGTTTTACAATATGATTTGTGTTGCTCAGATGTTAAAAATTGCGATAATCAAGGCATGTGTACTGAATACTTTGTTGCACGCTCCCGTCAGTGAGTGCACAACAGAGGATCGGATTTGCTACCCAGCAGACCTGAGGATGAGAGCAGAGATTGTTCTTGAAACGTTGGCAGAATATATGGTTTGTTCACCATTCAGCCACTCTCATTAACTTCAGTCGCTGCAAAAGCTTCACTTTATACACAAGGAATAAACATTATGAGATGTTGCAGGTTCAACACCAAGTTGCAGACAGATGAACTGTGAAAAATGAACATGAGATAGATGCTGAGAAACTTACAGGCATGCGCCATTGGAAACTTTTCAAAGAAAATTCCTTTAATGTATCGTTGAGAGCTGACCACAAATAAGCATGGCAGTGAATAGGAAATTTACAGATAGACAGTATGTCACGTTTGTGAACATATTAAATAAAATGTATTTTGTTCCTTTCATGCAATGATTGTCTTGTTTAAATGGACTTGGATGTTTGGACATACAACACAAACAAATTTAGTTTCTGGCAAAGGTAGTAACTTTTTGCTTAGATGATTTATGGACTTACTAGTTATATTGGTACGGATGTAGGACTCTGTAATGTCACTATCAATATTGAAGAATCTGGCTGTGAAGTTTTGCATCCCAGGCAAACAAAATGTTTCTGAAGATTTCTGTCTTCTGGGTTGTTGCGCTGTGTAGTCTGGCCGATGTTAACCAACGTTTCAGCGGTCATACTGCCTCCGTCATCAGAGTATGAAGATTTCTGTCTTCTCGGTTGTTGCGCTGTGTAGTCTGGCCGATGTTAACCAACGTTTCAGCGGTCATACTGCCTCCGTCATCAGAGTATGAAGATTTCTGTCTTCTCGGTTGTTGCGCTGTGTAGTCTGGCCGATGTTAACCAACGTTTCAGCGGTCATACTGCCTCCGTCATCAGAGTATGAAGATTTCTGTCTTCTCGGTTGTTGCGCTGTGTAGTCTGGCCGATGTTAACCAACGTTTCAGCGGTCATACTGCCTCCGTCATCAGAGTATGAAGATTTCTGTCTTCTCGGTTGTTGCGCTGTGTAGTCTGGCCGATGTTAACCAACGTTTCAGCGGTCATACTGCCTCCGTCATCAGAGTATGAAGATTTCTGTCTTCTCGGTTGTTGCGCTGTGTAGTCTGGCCGATGTTAACCAACGTTTCAGCGGTCATACTGCCTCCGTCATCAGAGTATGAAGATTTCTGTCTTCTCGGTTGTTGCGCTGTGTAGTCTGGCCGATGTTAACCAACGTTTCAGCGGTCATACTGCCTCCGTCATCAGAGTATGAAGATTTCTGTCTTCTCGGTTGTTGCGCTGTGTAGTCTGGCCGATGTTAACCAACGTTTCAGCGGTCATACTGCCTCCGTCATCAGAGTATGAAGATTTCTGTCTTCTCGGTTGTTGCGCTGTGTAGTCTGGCCGATGTTAACCAACGTTTCAGCGGTCATACTGCCTCCGTCATCAGGGCGGTGATGTTTCTGGTTCTAATAACTATCATTTATGGTCTAGGTGTTGAACTCGCACGGAGATGTCATTCTGGTGAGATATTCATGAGAGACTGCAATATTTGCATCTGCCCAGCAAATGGAATTGCGGATCTTGCATCCTGTACACTTCACTATTGTAGGAGAAATGAAGAAGGTACTATAAAGATACAGTTTCTGACATTTTCCCCACTCCCTGTAGGCATGTCTATGCATTCACAAGTGATGTGTTCCTGAGGTAATTGTGAAAAGCAGATTTTTTGAATGAGATTGTGGTTAATGATAAATACTTTTGCATCTACATTACTAATATTACATATCTTACTTTTGAGTGTGCAGGTAATACAAAAGAAAGAAGGAAGTAAACATTATGAGATGTTGCAGGTACAACACCAAGGTACAGACAGACGAATTGTGACATGGGCTAGATGCTTAGAGACTTGGAAACTTGCAACACTGTATAGTTTTCAGTAAAAATTATCAATAACTTGACCAAAAATAAGAAAATCTGTGAATAGGAAATTTACAGGTTCGGAGGGATGGCCGAGACTTTTATGAACATGTTAAATAAATGCTAGGGTACCTGCAAGAATCTTTGAATGACGTTGAGAGTGGGAGTGAATGTAAAATTGAAGGTGACCACAGCATGAAATGTGCTGAGGTTGAGTGACAATTTCAAGAAGTTAAACCATTGCACCTCCCTACCTCAGACATTCGTCAACCGCTGTTTGTGAAGAATCCTAAACATTCATTGGCCAGAAGCGATTTCCAACCAAGAACTCTGGACAAGGACAGAGGAAATTGAGGTATCCATGCAGATAAAGCGGCGGAAGTGGATTGGGCACACGCTGAGGAAGGGGAATGAAGCCATTGAGAGAGAGGTCTTGGACTGGAACCCGTAGGGGAGAAGGAAAGAGGGAGGCCCAGACTGACGTGGCGAAGATCAGTCCACGCTGAGGCATTGGAAGTTAAAAAGAGCTGGAACGAAGTAAAGAGGATGGCCATCAGTAGAACCAGGGAGCGGTGTTTTGTCCCATGAGGGACAACAGGAATTGATGATGATGACCATGTAGTCTGATGATGGAGGCAGCAAGGACCTATGAAACGTCAGTAAACTTATACCAGATTACTCGGCGCAACAACCCAGAAGTCAGCCATCTTCAAATAGTTACTTGTAAGAGAGTGATTTTGATATATATATGTCATATATTATATGTGGTGTTTAATATAAAATTCTCTTGCATGTCAAATAATAGTCTGTGGTCAGATAGGACTATTAAAATTGAAGTGGTCTTCCAGGTCACAGTGCTACATGGAACCCACGTCACTGGTTAAGGGTTAAAACATGTAATGTAACTGTCTGTGACATCTAACAGGATGTACGTGCAGCTACCCTCCATAATTTGATTCTGTGTTGTCAGTCTGAAACCTGAGGATGTGCCCCTGCATCATGTATTATTTAATCATAATCTTCCTTTAAAATAGTGTTTTTTGAGCACAAATTTGTGCAGGAAACTCTAGTATGCAAACTTTCTTTTGCAAGAAGACACTGGACACTCATCTCACCCAGTTCAAAAGAATTTTCTTTCTAACATATGTTAGTTGGAGGAATAAAAGTAGTGAGGGTCTACATAACATAATTTTCTCAACTTTTCTGTTATTACACATATCTTAGTTCCAAATATTCTCACAAAGTATCGTATTCCTGTTTTAGCCAGTGCTGTTAGGAGGTGTATACCTGGATCAGTTTACAAGAAGGGTTGTAAAATGTGCCAGTGTTCAAAGAATGGCAAAACTGAAGTTTGCACTTTGAATTCTTGTTGAAATGATGTTCTGGAACCACTTCCTATGAAGATTAATAGTAAGTAGAATTCATTCTGAATTTTTCATGTGTAACTTTGAGGGTTCATCACTGTTTACATAAATTCTTACCAATTAACCAATTCTGAGTCAGCACACACATTACCAAAACCTAATGTAATTCAATATTTTTCTCTCAATCCTCTGTTTTTTAGTCTTCCAACATTATTTCCTCTCATATTTCTGTATGTGTTCTTGCACTGAAAGCAGTTACAGTATAACTATTTCATATAACGTTTAGGAAGTGCCACTACTGTGTTTATTTTAGGTATATTTTATGTTTCGATGTTATAGTTTGTGCTCTTTTGATGGTTATTTTGTGACCAGATTATTTAATTCAGCACTTACGTCAAATCTGAACTCTCATTCTGTAATTCTTGTTACTTCCAACAGAGTTGTTTATTCAAGTCTTAGTAGGGCAAGGTGCCTAGTATAAAACCCGTACTTAATGCTTGTTCATCCTGTTTTCAGAATGTATGCTCCAGTGTTCATGCCTTGGCAGTATAATCGTTACATACGCAGCAGAGTAAATGCTTCTACATAACCAAAGAAGATTGAGTCGAGGCAGTATAACTGTTACATCTGACATGGATAAAATTCCACTGTCTAACTCTGAAGTATTTAAGTTATGGCAATATAATCATTACATTTGGTGTTTAGTAAAGATTCCACTAACTCAGAAATATTTTACTTATAACCATAACATCAGATGTGGAGAAAATGCCACTACTAACTCAGAAATGTACCCAAATTTAAGGTATGTGGCTTTAAGTTCATTTTTACAATGTAATTTAATCTGTTTAATATATTGGCAGTCATGAAAGACCAGCGTAATTGAGTCAACTTTAAGAACATTAACCAAATATATCTTTCAACAAGTTTCCCAAATGACAGTCTGTGTACATTTCCTTTGATCTCATTTGAATACACTGTTATAATGATGTTGAAATTGCCATTAGGAAATTAAAATGTTATAAATCTTCAGGTATCAACTCAGTTACCACAGAACTAATCCATGCAGATGGAAGGACACTGCACTCAGAGATATATAAGCTTATAGTCTCGATTTGGAACGTATAAATACTGTCACAACAGTGGAAAAAATCAGTTGTCCCTATCCACAAAACAGGTGACAGAACTGAGTGCAGTAACTTCTGAGGAATCTCTCTTTTGTCAACGTCATACAGAATTTTATTGAGTATTATTCTGGAACCGCCACGGTGGTCTAGCGGTCAGAACACTAGCCTTGTAAGCCTGGGGTCCCGGGTTCAATTCCCGGTGGTGCTCAAATTTATAACTTGTGTTGGGCAAGGCTGTGGTCTAGGCATCACGGAGTTTTCCTCCGGGGGCTTCCCCGGTTTCTCAGTGGCATCCCAACAATTACTCAACTCACACACAGAAGAAGGCAATGGCAAACCACTTCTGGATCATCTGCCAAGAATGTATATGAACAGATCCCAGTCCGAGAAAAGGATGGAAGGATCCTGTTCATATGGACCTGTCGTCAGACAGAATACTACAAATAAAATAATTCTGGAACAGTTAACGCCATTTATGAATAAAACTGTAAGGAACGATCAGTGTCAATTCCACTGTAATAGGTCAACATTGATTATATTTTTGCATTCAACAAATATTAGAGAAAAAGTGGTAGTATAATGGGTCAGTACACCAACTATTTGCGGACTTTCAGAAGTCATATGACTCAGAAGAGAGGTGCTGTATGGATTTTGATTGAGTTTGAAATGAAGATGTGTATGGATGAGGTATCTAGTAGACTTCATATATATAACCTTCTGTTGGGACCATTTCCAGTGTACAATGACCTAAGATGGGGATGCTTTGTCTCCATTGCCTTTTAATTTTGCTCTAGAACATGTCATCAGGAAGGGCTCGAATTGAATGACATACACCAGGTACTTGCCTATGCTGATGATGTGAATATTCTGGGGGATGGTGTGGGTACCATAACCAAGAATGCAAAAACTCTCCTGCAGGCTAGCAAAGAAATAAGCCTAGAAGTACGAGGGTGAGTCAAATGAAAACCGTAAAACTGAGATAAAAATTCGAAATATCGCGCCATTGTCCTATAAGTTGGCAGACATGTTACCAATGCTATAAAGAGTATCCTATAGGTGGTAGTATAATGCAGACAAACATATCGCCATCACAGTGCCAATTTGAAAATGGCTGCTCCACTAGTTACGTGCACGAAAGAAGAACAACGTTCTGTAATTCGTTTTTTGATCAGTGAAGAATCTTGAAGAATCATCTTCGACCTGCAGTCAGATCAAAGCGACGTGGACTTTTGACTAGAGGTGTCCTTGACATGACAATGCTCGGCCCCACTCTGCCCGTGCAACAGTTGCAACAATCCAAGACTTGCACTTTGAGTGTCTTCCACATCCGCCATACTCACTAGACCTAGCCCCAAGTGATTACCACATGTTTGGGCCACTCAAAGAGGCGATGGGAGGAAAGAAGTTCCGTTCTGACGAAGAGATACAGCAGGCGGTGCATGAGTGGTTGCGCAGACAACCACAAGAATTTTTTTCTAGAGGAATCCATACACTTCGTAAACGCCGGAGGGCCTGTATTGAACGAAATGGAGACTATGTAGGAAAATGATATAGTTGTGTACCGCTTTCACTCAATAAATTAAATTTTAAAAAAAATTTACGGTTTTCACCCTCGTAATTACAGACAAAACTACATACACGGATGTAATACGTGATCAACATCAGCAAGAACTGCGGAATGTAAGTAACGCATCTTTTGAAAATATTTCAAAATTTAAGTATCTGGGAAGAAGAATAACAAATAGAAGCGAGGTCCATGATGAAATTAAGAGTACAATACATTCGGGGAACGCTTGCTTTTATGCAAATCAAAAACTGTTATCATCCTGTTTGCTATCCAAAACACTGAATATCAGGATATATAAAACAATAATTTTCCTGTTGCCTTGTATGGTTGTGAAACATTGTCTGTTACTTTGAAGGAAGAATGTGGATTACAAGTGTTTGAAAACAAGGTGCCCAAGAAATATTTGGTCCTAGGAAGAATGAAATAAGTGGGGGATTTAGAATATTACATAAGTAGGAGCTGCGTGAATTGTACGGGTCACCTAGCATAGTGAGGATAATGAAATATAGAAGGTTCCAATGGGCTGGACATGTGGCACATATAGTGGGAGGCAAGGGGTGCATGTAGAATTTTGGTAGGGAATCCTTCTGGAAAATGACCACTGGCCAGACCAAGAAGAAGATGGGATGATAATATGAAGATGGATCTGAGGGATGAAGGGTGAGATGGATAGAGTTGGCTCAGGATTGTGGCCGGTGGCAGGCTTTGGTGTTGAACATGCGGGTTCTGCTACCAGGGAGTTAGTTATGTTGTCCATGTACTTCCATTGTTAAGCTCAGTTATATTTATCATTTATATTCTTAAATATTTTCAGATTAATTGTTAAAGTGTTTTTATGTTATAAACTTGTCATTAATTTTGGCTCATGGCATGTTTTTGGTGGTGCTCAGATGTGTAAAACTCTGAAGAAGTAGTGTAGTAGTCACGTTATATAAATTCTTGTGACTGGAATAATGCCCATTTCAATCCCTTATACGAGCCAGAGAAGATTGTGTGCTGGCATGACAGCTGTGTCGTAGAGAAAGTAAGCCAAGCATCACAGTGTAGTTGATAGGGTTGCTGATTTGCATTTGTGATGTCCCAGGATATAATCTCGGCTTTAAGATAAGCTGACTAAAATGTTGTGTGGTTTTCATCAGTCCTTTGAGACAGTTGCTGGAGTTTTTAAGTGTTACCTTTGAAATATTACGTTCTTATGAAGCATAAGGTCTGCTGGGTCAGTTGCAGAAGGGAGAGTGCATTATCTTTTCTTTTTCAAAGGGCTGTGATATTATTTTATTTCTTACTGAGAAGCAGGTACAGCATAATTTTTATTTTCTTTATTCTCATAAAGTTACATTTTTATTCGGACCGGCGATACGGAATTCGCGCTGGTTCGAGTCTCGGGGGAGAAGAAATTTTCATATGAGATTTTCGACCAGTGTGTCAATCCAGCATCGTGAGGAAATTGGGGAGCTACAATGAGTAGCGTAATCCGGTCAAGAAAACTAGCGATGGTTGGGGGTTCGTCGTGCTGACCACACGTCGCCCTGTATCTGGTTGGATGATTGTTCACCTCTGCTTAGGCATGTGAACGTGAGGCCAGCAGTCAAGCTAGTCGGCTTTGGCTCTCTGGAGCCACGGATTTAATTTTTTTAATGTCTTAATGTAGTCGCCACGGTGGTCTAGCGGTTAGAACGCTGACCTTGTAATCCTGGGGTCTCGGGTTCGATTCCCGGCGGTGCCCGAATTTATAACTTGTGTTGGGCAAGGTTCCTCCGTGGCATCCCAACAATTACTCCATTCACACACAGAAGAAGGCAATGGCAAACCACTTCTGGATCATCTGCCAAGAACGTATATGAACAGGTCCCAGCCCGAGAAAAGGATGGAAGGATCCTGTTCATACGGACCTGTCGTCA
>NW_019060583.1:599297-616753 GCF_000696155.1 Zootermopsis nevadensis | reverse complement strand
CAGGAATGCTAACCATTCTACTGCAACTACACGAAGTACTTGTTCTACAATCCTAATGATGAAACATTAAGTCCATATATCTGTTAGGCACAGAAAGGAGCACAAACCCATCGCCAGCCCCACATGATATCAGGAGGTCCTGATCCTGGAACACAAGACCAGTAATGCTATTGGCATGAGATGTTGGTGTGGACTTGTTTCGTCGACTCCTGGATCCACTGCTGGATGCAGTACCTGAAAACCAAAGACATTTCAGTCAAACAATATACACAACTATTCAATGTTCGAGTGAAAGTATATACAAAGAGATTCAGAAATAATCAAGTTACACTCCATGGTAGTCTTTCACATAAAGTTAACAGTTATACAGCTGCTGACATTCCCTGCCTCTATGGATTCTGATGATTCATTATAGCATTAACAAAAGCCAATGGACCCTAACCTGTCAGTTTAATCAAATTCCCACTATTTTTTCTAATATCTGTCTTAATATTATTCTCCCAAATGATCACATTCCATGAGGTTATCCAACAAAAATTTTGTATGCATTTCTTCTCATTTATCCAATGCATGCCCATTCCATACTTCTACACTCAATCATCTACACATTATTAGATGAAAAGCACAAATTAAAAAGGTTCCGCGTTACAAAGCGTTCTCCAGTTCTTTGTTACTTCATCTCTCGCAGGTTCAAGTATGTTCCTCAGCACTTACCCGCTGTCCTACGTGAGCGATTAAATGCGAGCGGTGCAAGTAGCGTGGGTGAAGCGGAAATATCAAACTGGCTGTTTGTGTGGCGCTGTCCTAGGTTCAAGCGAAGCGGCCGAAGTCCGAGATCAAATATTTTGATCTTTTCGCGCGAGTCGCTGCACTGGCCAGTAAGGCGCATGCGCAAGAAAGCTCTGACCATGCAGTACGCAGAAGGTGCATGCGCAGGAAGGCCGTGTGCTTCTAGTGTGGTCTCTCATGTAGAACACAACAAGCAATTCCCTGCTTCATATGACACCCAATGCTGCTTAAAAGCTCGCATAGCTCGCTTGTTATCGCTTACGTAGGACATTGCCTTAGGCCTCAAACATCATCAATGTAACTCCTTCCTTCAGAATGTGAGGCCACGTTTCACACTCATGCAAAACAGTTGAAATTAGCTTCATACATTTAATGTGAAGTTTCTTAGATATGGCAAGATGCTGAACTGAATAACAGCAAACATTTTACAAAATTTAAGTTTCTGTTAATTTCATCATGGATCTATTATTCTCATTCCATGTGGGATATTATGAACATAACAAATTGCTTGTTTCCATAAGAGGGGGAAAAAGCCAGATGAGAAACTAGTAGCTTCTCAAACAGGACTCTTATCCATGAAGTTTGATAGTTATTGTCATTCCCAAGCAGTACTGGTACAAAGAAAATATTTTAATGGATACAAGTTATTCTTACATTATTACTTTTACAAGTTAAATCAATTTTGAAACAGATGTAAAAACTTATTTTTAAATAATCAACTCCTTTCAGGAATTCATTAGTTTCTCAAGCAGGTCTCTGCTCCATGGAGTTGGTTAGTTACTGTCATTCCCAAATAGGATGGAAATTTATTTTTAATTAGAATATATCTGCAACAGACAGAGACAAATGTACATCATGTTCTCTCATAATTGAAATAAATTACTACCAATGGCAGAGATAGAGGAGTTGTAATACAAACAAAACTCCCTTTACTCACCTGGTCCCAAAGCATGATGGGAGTTGGTAATAAAGTTATCTGGCTTGTCCCAGGATGGCCCCTGATTTGACCTTGTGTCCCATACCATTATCATCCCATCCCGAGCTCCTGTTGCAAATACAGCTGCAAACAAACACACTGCATCAGTCATCCATCACAAACAACTGCAGTGCTCTTAACTGAGTTTTAAGGATTTCATTTTGGAGATTCCTTTGATTTTCACTATTTTTCTTTTCCACCATGTTGACAGTTTCATATTCTTTCTTATTAATCTATCATACTTTATGTGGTGTATATTAATTTAGTTTTGTATTTTAAGGTTGATGAGAATTTAAACATACAGAAGTTGTAACTGGTTTACTAATTACAGAAGTCTTATATGCTAGAACATTAATGCAAACAAAGGAATGTGTATTACATAAAACCCAGTTTTATGTCTGCTTTAGAAGACATTTTGTTGCACTCAGAAAGGAGACATTTAAATATGCTCAACTATACAAACATGTAGCACAGCTTATATTTTTTGTTTTCCTCCTGTAACTGCATATGTCAGAGGTAGAAAGACAGGCATGAAAGGGATATAAGAAAGAAAGATTAAGGGAGAAGAATTATGGTGGGATTGAAACATGAAAGGAATGGAAAAGGAGTAAGGGTAAAAGGAAGAAAGAAGGTAAAGTACCATTAGAATAAAGAAATATAAGAAAGAGGGTGAGAGACAAAGATGTGAAATAAATCATTCCATTCTGAAGTTCAGTAAGCCTTCTAACTATCAGTAGTAACTATCAATATTTTGCCTATTGCAGCTTTACATAAGTTCATTTAACATAAATTTCAAACAATGACAGCATTAATAACACAATTAAAAATTTCACTAACAGATTCTGAATAAGACTACAGAAGAATCTGGAAGGAATATGCTGAAAGAAAGACATCTGATAAGACCAAACCAAAAGGAAGATGTTTAAGAAGACCAACAAACAGAAGTAAATATTGTAATACAGCCCTGCAGAGCATAACACTGTAAAGAATGATAGTGATCTGACACATTCTCACCTTTGTCTTGTGGTCTGAAGGCCACTGTTTTCACACTCTTTGTGTGTCCTTTAAATAACCTCAGCTGTCTGAATGGCATTATGCTAACATCCCATAGCATGGCAGTATGGTCACCTGACACACTTACCAACTTCAGTTCCTCCTCCATCCAAGCCAAATCAAATATTGCATTGTGGTGAGCTTGTGTACCTGTTGGAAAAATGACAGCTCCTCATGTCTCTACATTTAAGTATACAGGTGCACGAGTTTGTAATTTCAAATTGTACCAGACCTATAGTACTGTGTACTGTGTACTGTGTCCATTTTAATGTTTCTCCTGGGACCAATGGATTTGAACAATAAACTAAAATATTGTAAGAGTGAATATACAAATCTAATTCTGAAATAATAAAAACCTTAAATCAATGGGCCACGTGAAAGGCACATGTAAACCATCATCATTAACATATCTATATAGCAGTGGATTTAGTGTAAAATTTTAGTATTCTTGTGCTAAACCTTCATTATTTGTGGAAGATAATTGATATTTTAAATTCTATTCAACTGCATGTTTTGTACTTTATGATTTATTCCACATCCAATTGTCAGGTTCACCAACATTTTGATCCATGGAATGTGTATGTTACCGTAAAAGCCTGAATGTTGGTGAAACCTAGGATTTACCAGACAAACCTAGGTTTCACTAAACAGTGTTGGTAAAAGGCAAAAAAAAAAATCTTGTCTTACTTCAGGGTCTTACCAATGGGTGTTGGTAGGATTTACCACAATCAGGTAGTAAAAAGGTTAGTCTAGGTTAGCAAAAAAGTGCTTGTGCAAATCGTCTGGAGTATTATGCAATTCCAAATGTCATAACAGCTCACCTTGTTGCAACAAGTAAGTCTTGAAACAGCAGTGAAAAAAATGTACTTTGATGATTGAAATGTCTCATATTTTTTTATTTCACAATTTTTCTATTTCTTGCAATGTTTCTATATATTATTTTGACATCCATTGAACTTTTTTAAAATACAACTTAGATAAGGAATGTATGTTTCCAAACCCCAAAATAGGACATGAAAAAAAATAATATATATATATATATATATTTTACAAACACTGTTTGGTAAGACCTACATTTGTCTGGTAAATCCTAGGTTTCACCAACATTTGGGCTTTTACAGTAACATATATATGTACATGGGTAGACTTAGCCAAGTTTACAATACAGCCAAAACCCAAAAGCCAACATAAAGTAACAGATCAGTATACAAATTATAATAGTTTGTTCCTTGGCTAAGAGCATAATGACTAGCATGAGACAACTCAGTCTCTCAAGTAACTTGCTACAGAATGGACAACAAAGACTATTTCTCAAAATGGGAAAGTATTTGTTTTATCACACCCATAACTGCTATGGGAACCACACAGCATCATATCCAACAGATGTCAGGGGTTCTTTCCTAGGTAAAAAGTTGTCAATATGTGAAGCCAAACACTCACTTCCATTCAATGCATGGTACATTCTTAATGATTTACATTAATAAAAAAGTAATTTTTCCTCACACACAAAACTTCAGACATAAATACAGTAATAATTATAGGGAATGAATGACCAGTTCACTATGACAGACATTATGGTTATGGGATCACTGTATGTGAGTTCACAATGCCCCCACCTTTCCTCCGGTAGTGCACGTGGTGATGACTCTCTGTATGTGTTCTAAAAGCAGTGAACTGGCAATGGAACTTATTTTATTGTACTAAACAGTTGCCCTACACACAACTCATTATATAAAAAATGAAGAGCAAAGTAATGTGTAAACACCTAAGCTCACAACATGTGTTGGTCAGAGTGATTGAAACCAGTGCACACAGAACATTCAGTACTGCACACCTGCCTTAGTCAGCGGCAGTTTTCACCATTCCAAGATGCAGCCATATCCCTGATACTTCAAAATAAATAGACAGTTACACCACAAAAAGAATATTAAAAAGCTCATGACTTACAATAAGAGTTAATAGCTTTATTTGGTCCCATACATCACCAAAAGGACCTATGCAAAGACAGATTACCTTCCTATAATATATTAAAAAAAATAAAAGTACTGTATGAGATAATGCTATAACAGTCCTTTCCTATTCTGCTGACCTGCCCTCCCTGTCATATTTTCTACTTCACCTATCAAATACCATGGAATCAGAAATAGGACCGACTGTTGTGAAGAGGTAGCCACTACAATAAACTGTTGTGATAAGGAGATCACTAAAGTAGACAGTTTTACACATTAACTCTAGCACACTGTAAAGTTCGTCAAGACCTTTCACTATGTTCATAATTACATATCTTGTGATTATTGGTATTGCAGAAATTGGTTTCGGAAATTTGGTGGGTTATAAGCTCTTCGAAGTCTAATTCTTTTCACATCTAAATTCTTTGGTGACTGCGCCAAAACCGATGAAATATGAGTTTCTCATAACTCATTGTTTATCCAAGTTGTTATTGTTAAAATACTCTTACCTTCAGCAAAAGTCTCGCCTGACTTTGACCGTTTACTTTTTAAGCTTGTGTCCTGGATTCCAATCATGCCATCTTCATTTGCCAGTGCAAGCCAATGTTGGTAGTTTGCTTTACAGCAGAATTGGCATGCCAAAACAGGAGACTCAGGATTATAACTTTGGCCATAGATATTTGGGTAAATTCCACAAAAATCGTCACAATCGTAGCATCTCAGACGTTCGATTGCAAAATCGTAGGTATTCGTGGTCCCTATAAGCAAGAAACAGCAACAAATTAGTTTCAGAATGAGGTTAACAATCACGACACATAATTTTATATACTTGATACTTACTACGCCCAATTTCTCTTTGATACAATATGTGTACGAAGTCCATCCTTCGCTCATAACGCATCAAACAGCATGCATTTATTTTGTTTACGTTCATTCCACGCCTCAGTACGACACATAATAGACGTCTAGCATTACGCGGGAAAACCTATCGGTTTTCATTCGGTCGATTGGGAATTTCAAAATACATTGACTGAAAATGGCGGCCAATTCACAGATTATCCACATTCCTGGAAAGTTCCAATTAAATTTGATTTCGAACCTTCGGGTTCCTTGAGCCATCTTGTTAGTTAGGCCCAACAGAAATAAAATGGCAGTTCATGGAATGCGAAGTTAATATAAGTAGGGCGTAAATGGCTGTAATATTAGTTCGTTTCAAATTGACAACCTATGACAAACTATAACCTAGAGATAATTGATTAAGGAGTTTCTTCGAATTAAGGATCAGCTGAGCACATAAAACTCACTGAAGTAGATGAAAAATTCTAGGGCTACAAGCCGCGTCAGGTGTTACAAAGTTTTACATTCACGCATGTCGATATGATGTGTTGGTCTCGACACCTAAGCATAAAAGCCAGCGAGCTGAACGGTCCTGACTTCTTCTTCCGGAGTTTTTCCAGGCGCCAACTATCCAGTACTGTCTTTTCCCCGTAAAGGTTTCTGATGTTGAGGCAAGCTTTCGCGACGACTGAAGTTGATGAAAGATTCTTGGGCTTGTAGCCCGAAAATTTTACATCAACATAAAACCCAGTCATATGCTATTGGTGGGGGACGCAGCTCTGTTGTGTTGAGTCCTGTGAGCGATTCACAGGTAAACACAACGGCGACATGACAGTTGCCCAGTCGGTAAGAAGATTAACTACTCTTCAACCTTCAACCCCCCCCCCCCCCCCCAAGGGCCATGATGACTGATAGGTAACACGCAATTTTGAACCCTGATATCGTAAGTAATCTGTTTCAGATGAACCTTACCCATCTTCAAGGTGAAATTGGGTATGGTATAATAATTTTCACTTAACTTTTATCCATCAGTTGAAGGTATCAGAGCAACATGAGACTTCCTTAAAAAACTACATAATTATAATAAGCATTTCATCCATATCAATCCATAATCCCCTTACTGAAATGCACTAAACCATAAAGTAGTCTGATACTCATAAGGACTGAGGTCAGTACACGTTTTAAAATTGTCAATGAAAAATATGTTTTGATCATAGATATTTGTATTCAACTCTGTAATTAGTCTCCACACATACACTTAGATCTACAAAAAACAATGTTTTCAGTGACTTCAATACAATTCTCACCTCTTAAAGGTGAGGACTGTATTGAAGTCATACAATCCTCACCTTTAAGAGGTGAGGATTCCTGCTACGTGCCATAAAGGGAGGTATAGCTCCCCTCTTTCTTCACCTCAGCAATAGATGAGGGTGAGTGGTCGGCTTCATGCCCCGGCCGGCTTTACCCCGGGAAATTACTAATTACTTCAATACAATAACAAGAAAAAATACTGAAAAGTTTCCAGATATTAAATATTTATACATTTACCACAGACACTTAAGGAAAGGCAATTTCTTGGATAGTACCCATTTATACAATGTATAGACTGCTGCAGCCAGAGGTTTAAAAATTTGACAGAATAAACCGTACAGCAATAATTCCTCAAACCAGAATAAAATTACCATGTTTAAATGATGATAATCTAAAATCCCAACAATTTGCACAAGGAATGACAGAATACAATATAGAATAGCAGTACTCAGATCACTAAATATAGCATCTGATACCAAACAAAATTATCTCTGCCACTAAAGAAACTGAACCTTCAATCATTAATGATCTGAAATAAAGTCATATTCACAATATGATAAACCACCAAAAGCAACTAAACTCATTATTAAGAACATGTGATTCATTTCATAACACAAATTTTGCAACAAGAAGTCAAAACAACTCAAGCATTTAATATTTTGTGGATAAAATAAGACTGAGCTCATCTTCTACATTTCTCTTCATGAACAAGCCATAGGACCATGATGCCAGTTTCTTACATTTAATATTATTGTTGCAGCAACTGATACAGAAGTTTTGAAGCAGAGCAGCAGAAAAATAAATAATGAAACAATCATGCAATTTCAGTTTCTATTAAGAAGTGACACTTTGGAATCTGTTTACAAAAACAACGATACCAATAAGAAGAACAGAAATAACTTATAAACATAAAGGAGTATATATACAGGTGAGACAGAAGTATGTTTACATACTTTGTGTGTGTGTTACAGGATCAAAAATAAGAAAAAATGTTCCTATAAATGGGGTTGCAAATGTTTCATTTTCGAAATAATAGCCAAAAATAATTTTCAATGTATGCCTTTATTGCCAAGTATAAGGACAGGGATGTTTCTTTATAACAGATGCTCAAAGGTTGTTCCTTCATTCTCCACACATGCACGAGCACGACGTACACAAGACTGACAAATTCGTTCGTACACACCAGGGTTTCCTCAAATCATCTGCCATGCATTCTGCACACGTTTCCAAAAGGTCATCTTCATTGTTTATGGGTGTTGCATAAATGACGGACTTCAAGTGACCCCACAGATAAAAGTCCAATATAGTAGGTCCGGTGACCTCGGTGGCCATGCTACTGGGCCACCGCATCCAATCCATAGCTGAGGGTACTGTTCATTGAGATGATCTCTGATGTGATGGGAAAATATGTTGGGGCTCCATTGTGCACAAACATTTGTCTTCTTGTATTCAGTGGAACATCTTCAAGGAGATGTGGCAAGTGTCTTCTTAAGAATCGCTGATATGAAGGTCCTCTTAGACGTGATGGAAGCATGTGTGGACCAATAAGCATGTCACCAACAATTCCTGCCCACACTTTAATTTAAAATTTTTGCTGGAAGCTGGATTCACTTTGACATAAAGTCATTCATTGAAACTTATGTTTGACTATTATTTCGAAAATGAAACATTTGCGACCCCATGTTCATAGTTTGTAAACATACTTCTGACTCACCTGTATACACACACACACACTCACAGTAGAAACAGTGATAATCTAATAACAAAAGCATTCTACATTAAGTATTGTAAACTTACAGCAAAATAAAATAAAAACAACATGAACATAGTAAAATGAGGATGGAAAATTACATTTAACTGAACAGAGGTCTTTCTTCTTACAAACAGTGAAAAAGTAAAAGATATAATCTACAAAATAAAATGTTTTCACATAAATGAGTCAGCATCAGAAGTAGGGGATTTTGAAGGCTTATGTTTCTACTAATCAAGTAGTATGTGAAACTGGAAGCCAACTCCAAAATAATATCATCATTTAATGATGCTGCATCACTTATAATGGAAGTTATAATCTGGAGGGTCACTAGGAACCAGAGGAGGTTTGCTCGGGAGGAATACACCCTCAGTATCTAGCAGCTGCAGTCGCACTTCAAGATTAAGTAGCATTTTGAATTCTGCTTCCTTGGTGGCACTTGTCATATGGTTTCCTGGAAAATTTATCATTATGAAGATGGTCATTACAATTGTACTTGTTTTTGTATGCATTTTAAACTCAGTTTCTCAATCTGTGATACACAGACTGAACATGTATGAAAACAAAGTGCTGAGCATACAGGACTCAAATGGGAGCTACTAAGCCAAAAATGTGTGATGGACAAGTAGTACATGATGAAAACAAGAAATGCATAAAATATTCTGGCTTGAAAACCTTATGGAACTATCTCAGATTTTTGCTCAACAGGTATTTAGCAAATTATGCTAAAAATGGTAATGCAATGTAATGTAATTAGAATTGATGATAACTATCGGTACATGGAATATAAAATGTAATCAGTATCTAGCTACAAGTAAACAGTGTTACAACTCAGAAGACCAACATCAATGATTAATACAATTTTGTCTGCATACACACTTGAGTATTCCAGATGTGCATCTTTACAAAATGTATATTCCTACAGAAACTTACCCAAAAGGCAATTGATACCATCCGTCCAGTAGTCAAATGCTCGCTGATCAGGTGCTACAAAATCCAAACTGTGAGGTTCTTCATCTAATATTACAGAGAATGCAAGGTCAGCTGTATATTGGTCAGACTTCCGATTCCTGTACAAGGAATGGTATAAATCAATATGTTTGGCACTTATTAAATTCTAATTTCTTCACATTTTTGGAATATGTTTATACAGATATCAACATAGCAGTTGTTATAAATAAAACCTAATCATCTGTGCATTATTTTCTTCTTTATTTTCATTATTTGTTGAATTTATTGAATAATTAATAAAAACATACTGTCATTCACTATATTTTCCATGTGGCAGCAAACTATAATATAATTTAATAGCTCAAAGTGCACCAATTAAACATGCTACTGAAAATTGTACATACATTTGTATGTATACATAGCATGTACAATAGTAGCTTCAAAACATTCCACAAATGAAGTGAATACAGTAACACTGTAAAACATTGCATGGAATATACTTGTATATGTTAATAATGGAAAGCCTTCTAAGTTGTTTTATTACCATTAGACAAGCAGGTATAATAGATATCAAAGAACAATGTAATGCATAGAAGAAGACTTTGAAGTGGGTAAACATATTGCTTCTAGCAACAAAATAACAAAATTTTGCCAGTGACTGAGAAATTTGGTGGCAGAAACACTGCACAAGCTTCAGACAATACACAGCAGACAAGTAATATCTGAGTTCAAGGTGGTTAATGGTATCACAGGTTCAAAGCCAGTCGTGAATCAGGGGATGCTGACCTGTGCAGCAGACTGTCTGCAAGATTACAGAACAAGAACAATGTGAGACAGGTGTAGGAGGCTGAGTGTTCTGATCACCATTCAGACAGTACAGAACATTGCAGTGTCTGAATTTCATTTGCTATGATTGCGAATAAACAACATTAATACAAATCCAAAAACGCATCATGACTGTCAACATACTAAACCAAAACAATGACCTAGGAACATTGCAACCGTATGAGATTCAGTGGTGAGATCAGCACCACAAATAACATATTGAAAGATTGTCACAGGTGATAATACCTGGTGTTGTCTGTATGATACCCAAAGTAAATTAAAATTCTCCACAAGTTATCATCATCAATGCTTTTTTTTTTGAACTGGAAGAAGATGTTGGAAGACTTTTCAGCTGACAAGGCATCATGCATTACAAGTTCATTCCTGAGGGTACTAGAATCAACAAGAGATATAAAAGGAGATACTTTCCCAACAAAAAGAGGCAATTCATCTGAAGCATCCCAAAATGTGAGTCATCAAAGACTCAGTCCTCTTACAATATGATGCATTGGTCACTACTTGTGCAACAGAAACTGCAAAGCATGGTATTGTGTTTCTACACCTGCTTGTAACAGCTTTCAGAAATACAGCAAACTACTCTATAAACTCTGTCACAATTGTGTAGCTGCAGAAAGACAGTATTCTGAAGGTCAGAGTATCTAAGGATAGAGTGCTGGATTCAAGTATGGTTTCCACATTGTAAAACACATACACACACACACACACACACACACACACACATATGCACAAGCACACACTTGCACTCACTCACATAATACTCACTCTCTCTCTCTCTCACATACAAATATAAATCTGAAAAATACTCGGGCACAATTCAACAAAGAAACTGTACCACAGGTGCTCACCTGACATCCCTGACATGCGGACACTTCTTGCCAGTGACCAGCATTCGAATGTTGCATACTAAAATTTTACTGGAGCAGTCCAACATAAGTCTATCTTTGTCATCGCAGTCACCATAGTGGAAAGCCCTCTGATTTGTGGACAGACACACAAACCATGACTTTTTTTTCACCCTCTGAGAACAAAAACACTGTCTGTACCTACTGCACCATGAGTAACTGTCAATATACCACATCATTTCTTACCATAACAGTTCTAGTTTTATAATAAAATTATAATGTGTAAAGACAATTCAATAATACTTTTTATTTAAATAATTTTGTTTTTAATTTGGTCATCCACTTTCAACTTACACAATAGTGAGGCTAACAGAAACCATGAACAAATAATTATGATAATACCAATTTACGGATTAATTTGTGCATAATTTTCCAGTAGTGTAATGAAATCCACATAAATTATACATGTCAGACATAACCTCAAAGTTTTGCATTGTTGCCAAATTTGTACGAACATATAATATTTCATACTGAATGTGTGAGTGTTTTATGATCTGTCTCCATCCAAATTTCACATGTCTAGCTCTAGTAGCACATTAGTTACTGCTACCAAACTGAAAACTTAAATATAACTTTCTTCCAGCCATCTTAAAGTCAACAAAAGAAATTACTTTAAAAACACTTTAGAAACCTGCTAGTGGCTCTTTCATATCAGAAATTTGCATAACTGAAATGTTGGTGTCACTACTGGTAATAAATTTAAACAGTACAAAGGCCATGTACCCTCAAAATGTATTTTGTTTAATACCAAGAAAATCCACGATTTTAAAGTTAAATAAGAGGGAGACAGCCACAACACCATGAATTTATGTTTCCTTTTTAAATAAATAAATTGACTAAAAATTGTATTTCAGAAAGTTGCGAACTCAAACCCATGAAATTCAATGGGAACTTTGTAAATGGAACCATCAACTCAAAAATGGGATAAATCAGTGAAAGAACTGAAATATCTTATGGATTTCTAGCACAAACCTGGCCCCTTGCAGTGTACTTGGGAAACTTTGCCCCCCTCAGTAGTGTGTTGATGCGCTGTTGCTCGATTAGCTCAAGGATTGCACCTGAGCGTTGCTCCTTCAGCTGCAAGATGGGAGGCAAGTGTGTTAGCTGCCACTCTTCCTTCTTTTCATGCTCCAACTGCCACTTCTCTGCAATCACAGTGTATGGAAACCTGCGAAAGTTTTCATCCAGCTGCTCCAGTGTAACTGGCTGCAAAGTCAGTGCTTCCCGCAGTTGCCGCTGCAGTACACACAACACCTAGAATTGTCACACACACTATTGTATGTCTAGTTTCCATCTTCTACCATCCCTGTTCACTTTTAGTCACAACACAAACCTTTCATCTGGGCATAGTGTTTTGTATTATTGCACAACTGTCAACTGGATTAAAAAATTTCCACCTCTTCTACAATATATATTATATTATAAAGATAATTATATCAGTAGATTCCAATACCTTTTGGTCACATTTTAAACTATTAATTAAAAGTCTTTATCAACAGAAACACCATGATATGCAATTAGAATTGTTGTACATCTCACTGTGTTGTGCAGCATTAACCAGAGGCACAGGAAATCTGAATCTCAATTGCAGAACGTTCTTGCAAGTAACATGCGAGAATCACCACACCGAGATGTGAAGAGCTGTGACGTGAACTTGAAAAACTGTTGTAATTGAAATTACTCTCAGTATTCTGTAAATTGACTTGGCATTGTAAAATGTTCAAGGAGAAGGGGTTATAAAAACATAATCACTGTCCCTGCATACATTAAACAACAAAGTTTACTTAAATTATAATGTGCTTAATTTTTATTTATTTAAAAATGCTCACAGTTATTGATTTTTCACCATAATTCATCATGGCAGCAGCAGCACATTTGTACACATTATAAATGTAAACAATTGTGTAATTTTCTGTATATTTGAACATGTGACAGCACATAAGGTACTGAATGTCATCCAGACAGCATTTGGTAAAAACTGGAAAACTACCTCCCAACCTTTTTTTGTATGTTCACATCATACATATACCTATTCACCAAGTGCAAAACAGAAACTATTTATTGTTACAAATGCTAATTTTTTTTAGTGCATAGAAATATTGTCGAAGTTTTGTTTGATAAATTTCAAAGGAAGAAACCTTTAAAACAGACTGTTAAGCCAAAGATATGAACAGTAGGATCTAATGGCAAGCTTTTGTGAACATACGGATTAACCCATCATGTTCCATAAAAACAAAACTTCTTGAGCAACTGAACAGCTGTCACCTACTAGAAGACCAAAGAGTTTGTTAGTATGACCAAATTATGATCTAAATTGATCAAGAAAGGGTCCATGGAAAAAGGGAATATCTTTATCAGCTATCAACTACACAAAGAAGACCCGGTACCATATTAGTGATAAAGTTATAATTCTGTAGTTTTCTTCACCAACCTATAGCAGCAAGGTTCCTATTGGGATTAGTGGTTAATGATATGTACTTAGCACATACTGAACATAACATTACCTTTTCTTGGTCGCTAGGCGTACGTGCCCTCATTTCTCTGCGTGTTGTTCCCAACAACAGTACTGCATGACAGAACAGTTCCTCCATGAAAGAAGAGTCATCTGGTGCTGTGAATACCATGGGCTGATACATCCCATCATGCTTTAGGGGTTTCCCCACACCCAGCAACTCACAAAGAGATTGGATAAGATGTTCACAAGTAAATGGAAATGACCGTGATAAAGCTTGTTCCTCCAGTACCATCCGCATGAATGTCCTACAGTAACGTCTGGCAAAATACAGCATGCAATTAAGGGTGAGTCGGCAAATCAGAACAGAGTGATCTGAAGTGAAATTTATCGTAAGAGATTGTCTTTTATGGAGCTCAGAAGAACTTGGTGCAGGAGTAGATTTTGATCTAGTGTAAGAAGCCTTTTTACTAGGTTTCACCAGCTGTGGCGTACTGCATACAAAATCCTCATTAACAAAAGGCTTAGACAATACATCTGGCAAGTCCTTATCCATCAGTGTCATGGTATCTCTCTCTTTATTTAGTGAAACAATGCTGCCTTTCATATTCTGCATATCTGCATTTGTACTTGCCAGTATGCTGTTCAGTTCTGTGATGTACTTAGCATCAGTCCCTAAAGGATCAATTGTAGAAGTGAGACTATCCTGTAGCAAGCCAAGTATTAATGTCTGATAAACATATAGCTCATGGGCCATGGTCGGACTGACATGAGAGCACAAAATGTTGTTCTGGATTGTATCTCTCATCTGTTTTGAAATCATTGACCCAAGAATTTTGGTGGAATCTGGCCCTTGTGCCAAAGAATTAATGAAAGCCAATGTCTTCACTTGAATTGATGGACTATCCATGTTCCACAAATGCTGGATCAGATCAGGGATACCAATTCCTGCCATCATGGCACCTTCTTTTTGTTGTACAGCTTTCTCCAAGATCTCAAGGCAACATTCAATGAGGTCCACTGGAAGATGCTTTTCACTACTAACAAAGTCAATCAATCGCTTAACAAACCCATCTTGTATAGGAGGTACCAAGCGATGATGCATCAACCATGTGAAAGAACGCAGACAGTACATGATATTAGCACAAGATTCTGAAACATCCAGTACCATCTTTGTTATTAGTTTGTAGCCATCTCTGGCAAGGAAAGCTTTAGCAAAAACTGGGTCTGCACTTAATGTTGAAAGCTTTGACAATGCCCACAGTTTCCCATCTGTGTCAGATGCTTTAGGACCAAGTCTCACAATAATCTGCTTCACAATTTCTGAAGGGGATAAAACCAACCGTAAAATAGAACCATTCTTTATCTCACCTCGGTTCTCCTCTGTCACATACTTGTTTCCTCCATCTTGTTCCATTAACTGTAATGCATATATACCAGGATCTTTTGACACAGTGAATTCTGTACACATTGCCTGAACAATTTCAGAAAGTTGTTCATTCTGATTCAATTTCCGTAGATGCTTCTCATTGGCAATTTCCACAGCAACTGAGACAATATCCTTAACAGATGAATGAAATTCTGACTGCATTTTTTGATTTACACAAAGACAGTATTAACACACTGAGCACCAAACACAAAAATCTGTTTTCTTTGATTGTAACAAATAGGAATGGATGAAGGAGATACACACAGAAGTCACTGTTGTACAAACTTTACTCTATCTACAGCTGGGCTCCTGATTTCAGTATGCAATTTGCACCAAATACACATTCTTTGAAATACATGATAGTATACTTGTTTTGAAATTCTGGTATCTTTTGGGAAAAATATCCAGCACTGTATTAAAGATGAGAAAACCACACTGATTTCCATTAAAGGCTGATAAAGGACAAGTTATCTCTGTATTGACACAGTGATAAGGACAATAAAGGCTTACTACAGATACCAAATGGATGAGTCACTGCACTGAACTCAAAAAAATAAAAAATATGACAAAAGACTTGATAAAGTCCATTTACCACAATGGATAATATTGACATACATACAGCTTTAATGACTTCACATCTGTCTTAAGTAACTTCATTAACAAATCAAAGTCCAATAACATCCATGACACACACACAATTAAGCTGCAATCTGTTGTCAACGTCGACGGCTAGGCCTGTACCCTCGGTTTCCAGTTTCATGGGGTCTGTGGCTGCGACGACTTCCTGGTGGAGGAGACCTGCAAATCACATGCATTTTCCTTGCATATTCAATATGATCTCCGCTGAAAACAAATTAAGCTAACAAATCAGTCAATTTGCAGCACCACCATGTTCTATTTTCCAAGACATTACACATCACCTTTGGCTCAATAATTATCAGCTATTACAAGACTCCTTAGCACAGATGTATTAAAAATATAGAGATTAGGAGGAACTATATACTACCAGAACAAAATTCACAAATATGACACAGTAAAACCTTGGTTAACTCACAATACTGCAGTGTCTATATACAACTTCTGAAGCTAACCCAGAATCATCATCATTGTTGTCATCCTTCACAGAACACTGCAGATGCATGGGTCTGCTCCATATCAAATTCTCAGTCCCTCTAGGCATATTATGATGGGACAGTGTCTTAAAACGGGTTATAAAATTCATACATATACTGAGAAATATCACTAACATAAAAAATATATTTCAAAACTCCCTACTCACCAGTTTTTACAAAACAGCCTAACAATTCTTCATGATCTGTAGCACAAGGCTTAGCAGTATATAAGTTAAACACTGTTATTAAATCTTAAACAAACCTCAGATTACATAAAAAACATATATTTTAATACTGAGGGTCTCAAACATTTCTGTGTGTTTAACTAAAATTATAAAATACAATAAATCCTGCTCATTAAAGTATGCCAAGAAACCAAAACATTTTTCCCTTTGAAACAAATATTCACTTAATACAGATATTTACTAAACACATTGCAGTTTATTACCTCATACACTTATGATAAAATGAAGTCAGAAATTCATGCCTACATACACTGTTACTAAACAGTACATATTTTCAGTTTCTCTTTAATTCTTTTAGTTGTCCACATAAGTATTCTGTGTGTTGTTTATAGATAGTCTGTTGAGTTCATATTCCATTTATGATAAAAACGTTCTTCCTCAGATATATCCCAGGAATTCACCATACAGAATACATTTACATAAACAGAAAGATATTCAAGCAGACAGTTTTGTGTTCAGTTTTTCAATGCTACAATTTCCATTTGTTACAAGTAATTTAAGGTCATGTTTCACCCTATATTACTGAAACCAGAGAAATTTTCCAATAATAACAAGTTTCCATCTCTTCCAGGCTCCACCTCAGACAGGTCTCACCTTATGCACTGATACCCCAATAGTTTTTGGGCTTGTGGTACTGTTTAAAAAGGAACACAGTAGGATCTTGCAGGTGCATACCGTGATGTTTTAATAAGGCTATCTGTTGAAAAATCTTCAAACTATTAGATTAAAATGTAGTTAAACATCAGAATCAAACAAAGACTCAGATGCATCACAATATGACAGAAACACCAGACCCACAGATCTGCAATGACAATCTGAGAATTTTTTTTCCGTCGCGTAACAGCCCTCTGAGA
>NW_019060583.1:588512-599016 GCF_000696155.1 Zootermopsis nevadensis | reverse complement strand
CTCACGATGCTGGGTTGGCACCGGTCCCATACACTGGTCGAAAATCTCATGAAAAATTTCTTTCCCCCGAGACTTGAACCAGCGCGCATTTTGTATCACCGGTCCGAAGCATGATGCCTCAGACCGCACGGTTACGGCGCGGGACAATCTGAGGATTGGCTAACACAATATTTTCTGGAGCTTATGTGAGCAAAGACCAGACTTCTCTACTATGATCAAATCTAAAACCAAAGTTCTGTTACACTTCTTTCAGCTTCAAATTAACAAGGCTTTACTGTGTCAGCAAAAGTTGAAGCAACAATCACTGTTCAATGCTCCTCTGCTTTACAGGAATAAGTATTTCCAAATTTCCTTTCTATTAACTGCAACCCTTCAGGACCAGAGCATTTTCCTGCACCACACACTGAGTGAGTGATCATTCTGAGTCATTCTAGATTCATATCAGAATTAATTGGTAGTGCTCAGCTGAAAGTAGGCTGTTCCTGGTTGGTAGTTACTCATCACAGAATTTGACAGCATACAAGAATGCACTGTTCAAAATTTTTAAGGCATTCATGGTGGTATATTGGGGCTTAACATTTTCAGATAACTGTGTTGTGAAAGGCTGATTTGTTAATGTTTCCAACAAATTAACCATCTGCATCTTCAACAAAATGAGTAACAGCAGACCTATTCCTCCTACTTATAAGCAACTGAGGAGTAAGTCTACCTTCTCATTACACTTTGAAATCAATTGATGGATTAGACAAGGAGCACAGATCAGAAATTCTCATTTGTGTTGTATAACCAATGACCATTACAGTCAAACAAAAATATCTTACTTTATGCATTAATAGCTTCTCTGCTCAAAGAATTACCAGCATTTCACTACGAAATAACAAACTTAAAACTGCTCATGTCAAAGCACCATAAATATATATTAAAAGTATGAAGGTAAAGACTTATACTTTCTAGGCCTCAGAAAAAGACAGATGTAATCAGCTTCATATTCTGATGCCTTTAATGTCCTGGGAAAACATCTCCAGTACTCTGTAAATATGAAGTTGGGTGAACCCCAGTCTAGGCATGGCAGCAGTGAACAGAAAAATCTGTTCTTTTGGACTTTGTCCATCATTTCAGATACTGTGTTCTGCTTCTGTCTTCAAGTAGAAAAGAGGGGATGAGGACAAAAAGCTTCTGGAACACTAGTTTTACTTTACAAATATGACGATGGACAAAAGTCCAAAAGAATAATCTTAAATGTTTTCACATTGTAAAATCCCTGCTCCTGTCAGGAATTAAACCACAGGCATCAAGCCCATTGACAGTCACCTCCCTGATGTGGCTCATCTGGCCCAGTTTACTTGCCCAGCCTCCTATCCAATAAGTACACTGGGTGGCCAAAGCATGAAGCTGACCACCCAGACCCATCATGTTTAATAATAGATGGAGCTTTACTCCTATTCCACTCTGCAGGTACAGATACAAATTGACTATGGTTAAATAAACACATACTCATAAAATACATCTTCTTCTTGCATATTCTCACAATAAAAGGATAATTATTTTTGGTGACATCATCCCTACACAAAATTTAAAAGTGCAAGCAATCACTAAATATAGCTAACATAATCATAAGGGGGAAAAAAACCCTCCCCCTAGTCCTGTCTTTCACTGTCTTCGTAGAACAGGTCTGCTATAAAAATCCAAATAAGCCATTACATTGCTGCAGCACAAGTACTAAACAAGTTACAATATAATAAAATAAGTACGATATTCATGATGAAATGAAATATAATATATTTTTAAATTCATGCTAGCATTCAGTTTACAATATTTTATTTGCTCATCTCATTTCTAAAACCACAAAGATTATTCACGAATACAAACAAGGTTATTAGGACATGTTCCTATGAATTACAAGACAGTCTCCCTTAGTGGGTGTGGTTATCTTCAAATTGCTTACTTACCTTCTAACTTTACATACACTTTCCAATGCCTCCACTATGTCTGGCAACATTACTGGAAATCCTTTCAGTAATCCCATTACATTGCTTTCAAGATTTTTAGGTGACTTAAAATGAGATATTTCTAGTTTAAAGAAAATGAAAATGACATAGAACCAAATAATACTACAATGGTACATGTTCCAATACTGGTACCTGCTTTCTGGCTAAAAATTGCTTTTTCAAAAGTGCAGCAATGGAAAAGTGCATTGTTATGATGCAAAATCTACTTGCCTGGCCAAAGATCTGCCATAAACATTCCAAAAATTTAAACACAGAATGCTTGGTTGACTGGATTCAGGAAGAAATTCATAACAAATAGATTCTTAAAAAAACAAATAGATTAGCATGGCTTTCACATTCGTGTCATTCTGTCTCGGAGACACGCAACTTTTAACTTCTGTCATACCAGCAGAACTCAAGTTTCATACCAAGTCACTAACTTTTCAGAGCAAAGTTCTTCCAACATTATTGCTGAAAGATCTGAGAACATTTTCCTCCTAAATGTTTGCTTCTCACTGAGACTTTTCAATGCCATATTAGGACAAACCCTCTACCACATTCAGATCTTTGTCAAAATAAATCCCCCACATTCTTAAGACGGCTGCCTTCAGACTCACTGCCATTAAAACTTCAAATCCTACTTCTCCACACTCTTCTTTTTCAGTTTTTCTACTGTCTTCCAATCACTGAAAGGATCATCTCTTACCATTTCTCCAACATTTTCTACATTTGGATCAGTTCTAGAAGTTGCTGGATGGCTGAATCTTTGTTATAATGGACCATCTTCCCTTCCACCCTAAAATTGCTCAACACACTAAAAAATTCTTGTCATTGTATGCAAAAGCTAAGTAAGTACTTGTGATGCACGCAGCCTGGTAGGCAAGGGAAGCAGTGGAGAACATTGCTCTTTGTTACAAAGATATTTCTCACAAGACTTTGTTGCTTTTTGCTGCTCCACTGTTCATAGTATCATTATTCATTTTTTTGTCATTATTGACTATTTTATAATTTCCAGTGTTATAAAGCATTATGAGCAAAGTTTACAACAAATAAGAAGCATGATTTTTTCAGTCTACTAGTAGTGCAGATGTGACTTCCCAGGCTGCATACATTACATGGACTCTCGCATTTAGTACATTCATTGCTCCCTTCCTATTATCATCCTCTAACATTTTGCATGTCTGTGGATTTTTTTTCCTCCAGTTTCACTAAAATGTAATGTTGAGTTCTAACAATTTATCACTCATGTTTTTAAGCAAACAAAACACCCACTGCAAACCATAAAACAATCTAAATCCAGACAGAAAAAAACAACAGCATAGTTGCAGTAGTTATGCACAATGTCTTTATAATTATGTGATTTGTTCGCAGCTCTACCATATCAGTATCTTTAATAATTCTTTAATAATTCTCAAGTCATCCAACACTCATTTCATTAAAAAATATAAAGTACAGTAAACTTTCAACTATCCAGACTAATGGAAAGGGAAGAAGGGACAAACAGAAACAAAATCAGGTTTAAGCTCATACTTTCAATCATGAACTACATTGCAATAAAAATTTTAGAAACTGTAAGCACAATTTGTAGTGGAGCATTCTGTTTTAGAATGTTCAGTCTCTACCTCCCCTCCAACTCAACACATCCCACAAAATTTTTAAGGATATCATAACAAAGACAAATATCGATATAAAACAGAAAGGATATACAGCAGATAAAAACAGAAGTATGTGTATGGGAGTGCATGGTTTTATAAATCATCACTGCATTAAGAAAAATAAAATAAAATAAATTGGAAAGAAAAATAAATTAAAAATATGTTCTAAATTATTCATTTAGTCCCACATTTACACTGCAAAGTTTTATAAATGTACAAGGGAAGAAAATTATAATGGGAAAATAACATGCACAGATAATTCATAATTTGGACATTTCATACACTGATAAGTATACAGAGTATATAATGTATTGAGCATGGGTATACTGAAATTCAATATAATTAATTTGTCTATCAACACTGTAAGTGCTATGAAAGTTACGAGTATGTCACATTCACGAGACACTACACACAACTTTTAACACATAATACTTTTTAAACAAGCTGTTTTCTAGAAATTATTCAAGTATGCAGAAAAAGTATATGCAATGCTGCACTGTGTTTGCACTTAGGTGCTACATACCATTCAGTTTTTAATACCCATTTTACACACAATATATAGCATTATAAAGAGGAAATAGTGTGCTCTGAACAGGTTTTTTCCCCTCCCCCATCAGTGATGTGTCTCTATTTCCCTTATCTATTTATATCAACAAATGGCAAGTCTCTTCCTTCCATGCAGAAGGTATACAAATCTGTTCTGTACGATTATAAGTGTGAGAGGGTTAAACATGACTTTCATACTCACAGTTACATAATTTTCTCATAGTAAGGATATTTGTTATGTTTGCCATGCTCATTACAGGAACACAGCCGATTATTAAATAATGTGAATAAGATCTGCCTGTGAAGCACTATTTGAACATTAAAGATTAAAAACCTCTACCCTTCCTTCAGGGTTGCATACAGAGCCATACCTGGAGACATATTGCCATCATACGTAGTTAATGACATTAAATCAACTACTTTAACTCATTGGCACCTTGGACATCAAGCTATGGCTCTGACTACTGACTGGGAAATAGAAAGCTAAGGTATGAATGACTGTGGATACCTACCAACCTCGGGACCTGGCACCACCAAGATTACCATGACCATGATCGTGAGAGTGAGCTACCAATCAAAACCATGATAAATCCTCCAGTCTTCATCCACCCAATTGCAGGCCACCAGACAGAAGTTCCATTCCAACCAACCAGAGGTCACCCAATGGACCAATAGTGATCGATTTTGACCAATACAACCAATCACCTCTCTACCATAACCAACACACACACCCTAAAGTAAATCAAGCAATGTCGTAAGTCGACGAAATATCCCTCTCTTTGGAATACCAAAAACAGAATACAATGCTTATCATAAAAAGAATTACAAAAGACACGAAAAACTGCACAAATGCACGTAAAACTGTGATTGGTCCACACAAAACCTGTGTGATATTTTATTGTCTTCACTGTTAGGTTACCTCTACTATTCCGGACAATAATACCTTTCAAAAACTTCAAAATGCAGAGGACTCAATTCTGGTGCCAAGGATTCCTATGTAAATTTCACAATAACACATGAATAATAGGCGAACACTGTAAGCAACGGATAAGCTCAAAGAGAGGTATTGGATATCAAAGTGATGAGTACTGCATACCTAGAAGGTGGCCTCTTGTATCCATACTTGGTGTCTGGGCAGTCCCGTGAGAAGTGGCCTCTCTCCCCACACTGGTAACATCGCATGTTGGGATCATAGCCACGTTGTCCACGCCCTCGAGTTCTGGGACGAGCAAATGTCACCCGGATTCGGCTCCCACACAAAGTCCTGAATTGAAGACAGGATAAATAAACCAATACACAAAGTGTTACGTATAGTATACATTATAAAACAATAATACACTGAATTTTATGTGGTTCTGTGCTGGTGAATTCAAAAAACAAATCATGGCCATTTCACTGTAATCCTAATAAACTCCTTTCATTATCTTCAGCCTGTCCTTGTTATAAAATTCTGTGAAAGTATCTTATTTATAACTCTGCTAACCTTCTCTACTCTTAAAACAAATTGGACTCATCATTTAATTTGCTTCCTTTAAATAAACTTCAGAAATATGCTATCATCTCTTGGCATGGTAGCTGTTCCAGTTACTTGGTCTAATAATTCATCAAAAGGTATCTGGATTTTGGTATTTTATTGTCTATTTAATAATGCTGTTAGTACGTAGGCCATATAACATCAAATGACAGAATGGTTAATGAACTGGAGGATGTGGAAGGAAGCACCCATGGCTTAATTTAAGGAATTACCCAGCATTTATTCAGAAGAGCTGAGGAAAACTAATTTAAATCTCACGCAGAATAGTCAATCTCTGGGCAGATCTGAACTAGAGACATCATGAACATGAAGCAGGATCACTTTCTCCTTGACCAAAACATTCAGCTCATCCAAAAATAAACTTTCATATTACAATGGAAAGTACACCCAATACAGTACTCTTTATTAAACCCAAAGATAGATATCATTAATAAGAGAGGGGACTGGAATAGATTTTCTACAGTGTTGAAAAGAAAACTAGAGTGAAACAGGTAAAATCCAAACTCCACATAAGATGCCATACTATTTTAGATGTGTATAAGCATGCACATGCATGTATGTACTTTACAATCACATTTGAGAAACTGTAAATGTATAAAAGATAATCTGCATAAAATTTATGAACAAATGTGCAATAATCAGTACATCGTAAAAATATAACACATTATTTATGCCCCTTTTGCTATCGGTACATACTTTGTTATAGATGTCTGCAGTTGTATCAACAAATTTAAAGCAAATATTACATCATATCTGGATTTGATAAAACGCAAATTTATTTCGTTAACAAGTTATAACATACTAGAAGTGAATTTGCTTCATGCCATATTTGTGTTGGACCTAGAAACCAAAAATATTAACACAAATTCTGAGACAAGATTGGTGATCAATGAATGGGTGCATGCTTAGATACATGATCAAAGGAAGTTTTTCTCAAATATCATCATCTTAAGATAAGTATTCATGAAAACACATATGTACTTATAATGTTAAATCCTTTAAAATAAATAAGTTTCAGGTGAATTAATATTACACAAAAAGCACATATATTATCAAACCATATAAAATAGAAACATTGTAAGGAAAAAAGCAAAGATATTCTTAATACATTCACTCACATTCTTGTGTTCATCAATATCACCACAAATAAGTAGTAAAGATGTAGGCAACACCAAACTCAATTCTTAAACAGTAAGTTTACACAGACACATGACTTATGTGTCCGCTTTGGTTTATTTTATGTTGCAACAGAGTGAATGCCATAACAAATGCTGTAAGATATTTTAAAACTATCTTGAAATTAATGTCAATATGATTTTGGACTTATTGAATGAATAGTGGCAATTCACAATGCAAGGCAAGGCCTCACACTGGACCAATAATTATCTTATCACATTTTCTAATACCTATCACCTGGAACTTACATGCCATCTGTTGCCTTCACGGCATCTTCTGCATCATCCTTCTCTCGAAAAACAACAAATGCAAAGCACGGTGGTGACTTCGCAACCCATATCTCTCTTAGAGGACCATATTTGTCAAAAACATGCTGCAATTCACGTTTTGATACACCCATTCCTATAAAAAGTAGAGATGTCTATCACTATAAATTCAAAAATAAACCTGTGAAACCTGAAGAATCACTAAATTTTATTGGAGTATCATGTTGCGGATATAACTATATTATTATTAAGTATATGTCTACTTAATCATAATAATACACTAAAGAATCATGTTTAGATACATCAGTAGAGAAAAAAATGGAACAATAAGGATAAAAGGACACCTCACAAATCATGCACAAGTGGAAATATATGCAAGGAGAGTAATCATTGGGGTGATGAGTCGCTCACTGCCCTGATGATGGAGGCAGCAAACACCTCTGAAATGTTGGTAAACTTCCATCAGACTACATGGCAAAACAATCCATGACAGTCTTACTCATATCTGCTACCATGAGAACCTCGAATAACATTAACTTTACAAATTAACTTGTCAAAGACGCCTGAGAAAGCAGACACTTAATTCACTGACTGGTAGTTAGAATATTGTCTTCTTTCTCCAAACTCAAAAGCTCTTTGCAAATTTATTGGTATCCAGATATTCTGAGATGTTTCAAAAATGATCCCTATAATGCAATATAATCCTGGCCTTTAAAATAATAGGTACCTAAATCAGCAACATGAAGTCTCACACCATCTTCCTCATCAGGACTGCCACTGCGACTGCTGCCGTAACTTCTACTTCTACTTCTTCGATTACGCCGTTCATCAGGCCTTTTCCGACTCATGGTACTGCGGTTCCGAGCGTACTTTAAGCGCAACTTCTTGTTATATCCTGGCGATAAAACAGTGCATTACATCCATAACCTGCTTTGTAAATACACATTCGGTGTTCTAAGTCTTGCTGTATGATATGTATTCCCTTGTACCTTTTGTTCAGAATGCAAACATAAGCAGATGAAGAAGCATAATACGTTCTATGAATTGTCGATTTTCAATGTCCTGCATAAATTGTAGATTTATAACCAAGCAATGACCAACACCCCCAAAATGACAATATTCCGTAAAAATACGCTAAACAGTCCAGAACATGTATACTTAGAATTTCCTACATTATCTTAACAATAAATCGATATCATTCAATCATTACATTTCAAAAATGGGGTTTAAGATACCTATGGTTCTACAAACACAACACATACCTCCCCAGAATTGCCAGGTTCCCCCATATACAAACACGGACAAACCCAATATATACGTAAAACATGACTATGCAACACCGTGCATTATTAGCCAGTACCACCTATGGGTAAAATATGGAAGTTTATATCAGCGTCTGCCACCTATCGTTAGAGAAATTAATTAACAATAACTGACCAATATAACTTAAAGCAATGGTATTAAACCTTTTTTGTTCGCGTACCCCCCAGATATAATTTCTCTTCAACATTGTACCCCCACAGTTGTTGGTGTATAATTCAAGTTATATATAGTATATAATCTACATCTAAAATAAATTACATTACTGATTATTCAGTGTTTGTCATAAAATAATATTTTTTTTAAAAAAAAGAATTTCACGTATGTAAGATGTCTTCGCGTACCCAATGTTGAATACCACTGACTTAAAGCGCGGAGATTGTTATAGACCTAAACTCTCCTTTCTGCGTGGTTCAGTTGGTGCAGTAGTGTCATGTTATCATAAAAAAAGTTTCAACATGCTAGTAGGGAATACATCTTAGATACTCTCACTTAATGTCAGTGGGTACAGATGATATAAAAATAAGGAAGTTCCATACTTAATGTTATTGAACCCAATTAAAGTTATAACTGGCCATGACTTAATGAAATATATTAATCCGTTGCCTTCCACAACACATTTCGATCATGTGAGAGTACAAATTCATCATCCTCCATGACTCTATTGGGTTTCAGTCATCTACCAAGTTATGACTGCTATCAGTATTCACTCTCCACACAATATCTTCTAAATCATGATGGCTTCACTGAACATCTTTTCAATCCACTGGCCATGAAACATTAAAGGAAAATAAGTTGCATATTTCCTTACAAAATTTTGTTTTGCCTGAAGCAACTCTTACATCTCACCTCTACTGTTGGTACAAATGCTCTGGCTGCAACATTGCAATCATTTTCAGATTCTGCCAGTACACTATATAACATATACTTTCTAAGAAACTATATTTTAAACAGTTATTAATAGCACCTTCATCTGCAATCGTGTGTCACAACAATGTTAGTAATCAGCTAACTAATGAAGTAACAAATTCCATGGTGCTTTGCCATCATTACACAGTTGATATTTATTTGGACAGTAAAGACATGTTCTCTTTATAAGTAAAATTTCATCCCTGCATTCATTAAATACCCAGTTTACATCCTCACTGTGTGACTCTGTGGTGACTGGTGAAGATGGTTATGCCATTTCCTAAAGAAGAATGAGAAACCTCAGACTTACTTCACAACATTAATTACACCACACAGTCTTCATACAAATTAAACTGAAAGACAGCACAAGAGGGATCATTGATGACCTTGCTTGTGATTAAATGGATGGTGAGAAAATACATAAATATAACTGAAAAGAAAATCTTTTATAAGCAAACAAATAACTGCCTCCTTTTTATATTCAGCATTACCTTGCACTTCACCATTCAAAAATGCAGTGATATAGTAAAATCAAATAATACTCATGTTTACACAGTTAAACTTAATACAATGTGTGATTCCACCAACAGTTCTGCATGGACAAAATTTTTAATGCAAATAATACATATTTTCCTGAAGTTTTTATTAAAAGTCACAGATATACATTGTCTTTGTATTGTTAACACAGGTATTAAGAGTACATATCTTCATTGTTTACAGCATTTCAGATCATGGCAGGACAGCACTGATCAGTGAGGGCCTGAAGGAGCACATACTTGAAATATTGCATAATTTAATAAGGTGTAAGAAGTCATTATTTGAAAGCTACTTGATGTCTGATAGTGAATAAACTTCAATTTACATCTTCTTAGTGGATTCCATCAGGCCTTCAGCTTCCGAGTGACGTATGAAACATGAAGGTGGGGTCTTCAGCTGTACTGACACAATAAAATTCAGTATTTTGTTCCTGGAGCAATACATCACACCTCAAAATGCAATTTCTCTTCCTGTGATGGAATAAGTTACACATTTTAATATAACAGAGGTTCAAGAGAAACCCACCTACTCAGAGCCAATGACAACTAGTTCAAAATTAAAAATCAAATCTTT